>APFE030269057.1:0-14225 GCA_000404065.3 Pinus taeda | reverse complement strand
TATATTGGATGGCTCTCAAATGGATTCCAAAACGAATCTTAAAATCCATAACAAAAATCTATAGGAGGTTACTATGGATTGGGTCCAAAGAAGAAGTTGATTTTCCCTGTGTAAGAAGGGATAAGGTTGCTTTACCAAATCCTTGGGGTGGTTGGTTTCTAAAGTACTTGCCCATTTTTGCAAAAGGCATTTTGGCAAAAGCTAGGTGGAGACTCCTCTCCACATAAATATTATGGACAATAGTGATTATTATGAAACATATCTTTCCTCTTTCACTTGACAAATGGATTAGAGAGTTGTATAAGAGGATGCCAAATTAATCTACTATTTAAAAAGTCTTAGAAAGTTTCCGTTGATTCCTTAAACATAGTATGAGATGGCCTTTCTTGGAATGTTGGGAATGTGGAAAAATTTAGAGTTGGTTTTGATCCATGGATTGGATGTTGTAAACATTTTAGGCTTCCTCCAGAACTTGTGGCTATCCTGAATAAGCAAGGGATTAAATTTCTAAATCAGATTGTTGAGGAAGGGTGGACAACCTTCTAGTCACAGGCATGGAAGAGTGCTGAGAAACTCAACTTGCATGGGAAATTTGCTGGTATATGGAACAATTATATAAGATCACTCAAAAGGTCACATGTTAGAATTAGAGATAGAAATGACTCTCTTCTCCGGGTACATTCCCCCTCTCGGACTTATACCCAAAAATCTGGGTATAGCTTCCATACCGCTTCTCGATTGAGAATTAATCCATCTTGGTGGTGGAAAAAGATATGGAAGCTTACTTGGCTGGACAATTCAAGATTTTTCGTCTCATGTTTAATTAATAATAAAGTTACAAATTGGGACAATTTAATAAAGAGACATAAAGAAGGTCCTAGATAGTGCATTCTTAGCAAAAATGTAGAAGAGTCGGTTACAAATCTGTTTCTAGATGTTTCTTTCACACTAAGTATTTGGGACAAAACCAAACTGTTGTTGAGGTGTAACTTAGAATGGAGAGGTAATTGTTTCAGTGAGGCATGGGCATCATTGTGGGACTCATCTAATGAAAAAGTTATTAGGAACATCCCATCCCTAATCTTTTGGGAGGTATGTCTGGAAATAAATAAATCCACTTCTAGAGACATTCCATCTACCCCTGACCTGATATCCATAGAAATAACAACAATATATGGTCTCTTTCCTTCAAAGTAATCACATCAAGTCCCTAACATCATCATTGATTTAAGAGATTAACTGACAACTTCCTTGGTCTTATTTTGATGGAGCATCGAATGAGGATGTTGCATGTGGGGGTGGTCTCATTCTCTACATCAACAATCAATATTTTCTGAAATAAAATAATTGGCTTGGGCATGGGTTCCAACAATTATGCATAACTGATTTCTCTCAAACTCCTTTTATGCTGGGTTCTAGAATATGAATTTCATTCGTTTTAGGCTTCTAGAGACTCATTAAATGTTATAAACTCATTCAATGTTTCCCAAATAGGCCACAATTACACACTGCTTCCAATACTTGAAGAGGTTTTCTAGTTAAAATAAGCTTTTGATTTTATCTCTCGTTGTCACATCTATAACGAGAGGAACTTTCTAGCATACCTTTAGTCTAAGGAAAGTGTTAGACAACATATGTGAGTTTGGTAGGTTATTGAGCATGTATATGGGATGATCCAACACTTTCAACACAAACCTTTCATTGGAATCTAAATGCATACCTTTTATGATTTTTATTTTCACCATCAACAGTTTCTTTTTTGCAAATACATGCTACATGTAAACAACTTTACTCTTATATGTATATGTAATTATCTCATGGAAACAAAGTTTATAAACTGCTAGGCTTATCTAATTTTTTTGTGACTGATCATGGCATGCAAATCATGTCCATGCTTCAAGATGATGAGAAAAATATGTTTTTATTATGATCTCAGGGTTGTTTTTATTTATTGTAGCCCACTTTTTTCTTATATGTCCTCTGGGATAGTGGTTGTATTCAATTGCGGCATGTAATTTATGTAACTTTTTATCAAATAGAAAGTTGCGACTTTTTCTTTGGAAAAAAAAAGACTATAACATTCCCAATTATAGGTTCTTATCTAGCATGCAGAAGAGATATGGATCACATGTAAGAGTGAGGGAATATGCAATAATGGCATGTGGTAGAGACATACTCCTCCTGAATGAAATCATATGACACCCAAAGGGTAATTAGAATATGTACAATTAACTTGATTGATAGTCCAGATGACAAATCCTTGTGGTCCCAAGGTTGGAGAAATGAAGCTAACCTTGGTTTTGAAGGGAATTTGGGTCGTAGGTTGGATCATTTCTTCTAAAAAAAATAACAAGGTCCATATAATATTGAACAATTCTCCAAATGGACTATTATAAGCTTTGAATTTTGGAGCATGGGGAAATTGTACGCCTAGTCTTGGATACTTATTTCTTTTTCAACTAGGATTAAGAGACGCCAAGTGGTGGTAGTAAAATATATAGAAAGTTAATGCTCCACCCAAGTGTAAGTTTTTTGTGTGGTTCATAGTGAACAAATTGTTTTTAACATGGGCAGCCCTTTAGGAAAGGAATATATTAGGTCCAAGTATTTGTTGTCTTCGTAGATGTAGTGATGAAAACACTTCTCAATCTTTCTTCCATTGTAGTTATGTTCAACAAGGGATTAGGTTGGGGAGTGTTTGGTTAACTAGTAAATGTGAATCCATAGAAACATGTCTCAATGAATGGTTTATTGTATGAGATCTAGAGTGCTCTAAGGAAATCTCATTTCTAGTTCTATGGAGAACCTATTAGCTAGAAGCAATTATTCTATTTGAAGAGAAGATGATGCCCACTTTTCAAGAAACAACCCATATTAATGCTTTATTTTCATATTACAAGGTTAATCTAAAGGTTAAACATAGAGATTTTTTTTATTAATATAGGTGGATAAGTCATTAGCTTAGACATTCTTTTATGGGGCTTGTTGAGTTATAGATTCTGAATGTTGGGCTCATTTCATTTTATATTAAACAAATACACACATGGTTAAAGGCAAGTTAATATAGGAAGAACAAATACATTCGGGAGGCTCTGCAGCCCTAATGGTCAAGCGGCCATGAGTTAGGTGGTGCGGGGAAAGCTAAAGACTACAGCAAGCGACAGACGCAGAAACCAAGAACCAGAAGAAATGACAGAGGAGGAGAGGAGGGGAGAGATCCCATCCTATCGAGACGCGGTGACAGGAGAAGGCCATAACACAAGCAACTAGGCGGAAGAAACAAGAAAACCGAGACCTGTCCTTGGAGCACGATGGCAGGCAGGTAGCAGAGGCAAGTGTTTACCATGTGCGACTGAGAAACCAGGATTTATAATCCCGATGAACAAACTAGAGTGATACAAAAGCTACGTAAAAGACCATGTGCTAATTTGCAAGTTCATTGGAGTATGGCTGATGGAAAAGGACCTCACCAAATGGATCCAATAAAATGGCAACCCCGAGGTGATATCGAGCTAAAGTTGGGAGCAAGAGGCTTCTTCACAGTAATCTTCTCTTACCTGCAAGATAAAGAAAAAGTGTTTGAAAATGGTCCTTACTTTCATTATAATGTTGGGTTGTTTATGAGATACTGGGAAGAATATTATAACCCCGATAAGGAAAAATTCTTGGCAGCCCTAGTATGGCTGAGGTTATTAGGGTTACCAATCGACTTCTGGGATCCGAAGATCCTAGAGGGTATAAGAAACATAAAAGGAAGCTTTGTTAAAATAGCTAAAAATATAAAAAAGGGAAGATACACCTCATATGATAGAATTTGTGTCTACATGAATATAGCTGACCCTATTCCAGATACAGTCCAGCTAGATTATCATGAGGAGGTATGGCAGAAAACCCTTAACTCTGAGCACATTCCATTCAGATGTAGAAGACGTCATGAGTATGGACATATTTTCAAGGAACGCCCACTCAATACAGAAGAAGAAGAGTGAAGGAACAAACAACAGAGGAAAAATCAAGAAGACAAGGAAGGGTTTCGAGAAGTAAAAGGCAAAATAAGGCACACAAGAGAGAACCTCAGTGAAGGAAGGAAAGATCAACAAACCCAGCCAAGTAATACAAACAACTTTGAAATCCTACAAGAAGAAGAATAAGAAGATAACAACTAGAACTTTGAAATCCTACAAGAAGAAGAAGAAGATAACAACAAGACCCAAACAATGGACTATCAGGGAGAGAAAAGGAAAGGAAAGCAGCACAAGCTAAGGCAAATCACATACCAAGAGGAAGGCAAAAGGTGAACCAATAGAGAAGGAGGAAAATGAAGTAAGGGAGAAAATGGATAATGCAGTAATGGAGATTGACACAAGCAGAGGAGAAGAACTAAGGCTAAAACAAGAAGTATTACGGAACTAATAGATGAATGGAGACATCTAAATGAAAGATTCATTCCAAAAGAGCAAAAAAGAATATACAGAGAAACGTTTCAATCGTACCAAGCGCAACAGGGACAGGGAAAGATGGAAACGGTAGAATGACTAGGCCTTCAATAGGATGATACTCAAGATCATCAAAGCAAAGAAAAATGCGGGAAAAAAAGAGGTCGGAGAAATATACAGGAATCGATACTGATCATGGGAGAAATGTTAGTGAACACCGGGAGAGTAGTTCCACTCTCGACGGTACTCCACCAGAAAAGCCAAGCACCCTAATGATAATCACATCCTAGAATATAAGAGGCCTTAAGAGTAAAGGCAAACAAAGACACTTAGCAGAAAGGCTAAGAAAAGAAAAACCCCAACTAATGTTGTTACACGAAACAAGAATCTCAGGAAGGAAAATGGAGGAAATCCTAAACAAAATAAAACCAAAATATGAAGGTATGACCATAGAAGTGAAAGGAAGTGTGGGAGGCATATGAATACTATGGAACCCTATATAAATCATAGTAGATTACTAGATAGGCATGAAAAGAATACTCACAGGGAAGTTCCGGTTAATTGGAAATAGAGAATTGTTTCTAGTTTCGGCAGTATACGACCCTCATACACTAGCGAAAAGAGGAAGCTTTCTCCTCCAACTTCAATAGCTAGGAAACCTTCATGAAGAAAAATTGTGGTTGATAGCAATAGACTTTAACATGACAACATCAAAAGATGAGAAGAAAGGTGGACTACAAAGAAAAGAGCCAGAGATGGAGAAATTCAGGGACCTTCAAGCAAAACTGAAAATGGTAGATATCCCAACTTAAATGGAAATACACGTGGAACAATTGAAGAGGACAGAGAAGACAAATAGCATCTAGGCTAGACATGTTCCTAGCAATAGAACACTTCATTGGAAAATATATCTTCTATGAAGCAACAATTCTCTCATGTTTAGTGTTGGATCACTGGCACATTAAATTAGAAATAGCTATGAATCAATAGAACTAGAATAGACCCTTTAGGTTTGAGGCATTTTGGTTGAGAGAACCCACCTTCGTAGATAAAATGAAGAATTGGTGGAAGGAGACTGAGACTGGGATGGAAGGAAGAAACAAAATGCACACCCTCCAACTTAGATTAAAAGACATAAAAGGAAGATAAAGAAGTGGAACAAAGAAGAATTTGGAAATATTCAAAAGGAACAAGAAACACTCCAGATAAAGATGAAACGGATACAACAGAAAATCATAGAAGAAGGAAGAAATGAAGAGATGACAAAAGAAGAAGGACTGGTGCTAAAGAAACTGGAGGAAATAAGAAAACAAAAGGAAATCTTATAGAAACAAAAATTGAGAATCCAATGGCTAAAAGAAGAAGAAAGAAACACGAAATTCTTTCATAAGGCAATTGTACATCACCGATAGAAAAATATAATATTCTCCCTAAGGGACCACCAAGGCAACAGGATAACATAGAAAGCTGAAATGGAGAATCTGATGGTATAACATTTTAAAGAGCTCCTGACAGAACCCAATATCAGAAGGAAGGACGACATTGATAAAATTAGTCAACATATCCCTAAAATAGTAACTAGAGATTAGAACTTGGCTCACCTAAGGGTCATAATCAAAGTGGGGGTGGAGGAGGTAACATAATAGATGGCAAAGAATAAAGCACCTAGGCCTGATGGATTCACCTTAGAATTTTATCAAGCCACGTGAACTTCATGAGCCAAGATATATTGAATGCAGTAGAAGAGTCTCGATGCACCAAAAGAATGCACCCGACCCTGAATGCTACATTCCTATCCCTGATACCAAAGATGGAGAACTCAGAAGAACCACAAGGGTTCCAACCAATAGCACTCTGCAATGTTATATACAAAATAGTAGCTACAATCATGGTGAATAGACTAAAACCAATATTACTAGAGTTGATATCCTAGGAGCAGATGGGGTTTGTCAAAGGCAACCAAATAATAGATGGCATAGTGGTAGCACAAGAACCAATTCACTCATTGAAAAATTCAAAAACCAAAGGGATGCTGATAAAACTAGACCTAGCCAAAGCTTATGACAGACTTAATTGTGGATACCTCCTGCAAATTCTAAAGGCATACGGCGTTCAAAACAAGTGGATAAACTAGGTAATGTCAATGATAACTATGCCAGTTATGTCAGTACTACTAAACGGGTCACCAACAGAAACCTTCAATCCATCTAGAGGGCTTAGGCAGGGCGACCTGATATCCCCATTCCTATTTATCCTTGCAGCGGATGGGTTAATATGGAGCAAATGAATGGATTAATACTTTGGGGAAATGACCTACCTCTAACCCACCAACAATTTTTCAATGATATTATGTTATATGGACAAGAAACACTCAAAGAAGCAAAAAAAATAATGGAAATTCTCACAGACTTCAGAGGGGCCTCTGGGATAGAGATAAGCAAAGAGAAATCAGAAATTTATTTCTTCAATGCCGAAGCTTCCTCCCAAGCCTTCCTAGGAAGAACCATGGGATTCATAGTCATGAACATCCCTACTAAGTACTTAGGCATCCTGTTAAATGACAAGCAAAACAAAGTTGCTAATTGGGGTACTCCCCAGAGAACGAGGGTAGTGACAGAAGAGAACGATAGAGAGGAGGGCAGGGCAAAGAGCAGGAGGGTGGGCAGAAGAATGATAACAAGTGACAGGACAAGGACAGCAGGAACACGACAAAGCAGCTAGGAGAAAGTGCGGATTAATGAGAGGAGATGGCAGTAAGTATAGAAGGGCAACATCTCGAGATGGGGTGCAGGTAATAACGATAGACAGGTGGAAGTAAAGGCAAGGGACCAGAGGGAAAGATGAATAAAACTTAACGAAAATAAGAATATAGCAAAATGCATGCAGATGAAGACGAGAAAAGTTGGCGAGAGGGAAGGTGGCTGAAGAGTGAAGACGCAGACGGCAGATGGAAGAGGCAACATATCGGCAAGTTGGTATGTAGTCCTTTTGATCAACATCCCTGCTAGTTTTAGAATTATTTTCATTAGGAAAATAGGAACTCTGAAATGGAACATGAATAAGACTGTAAAGAAGGATAACAGAACCTCCTGCGACAATGGTAAAACCAATTTTGCAGTGCATTTGAATTTCTAGGATAGGAAGATCGGGAGGGAGGGTCTCGCACCCAGGAAGGGAGTGGGCCATCCTGTGATAAAACCCTATAGTATTCCTCGATAGAACATGACCCTAGCCAGCCCTGTAGGAATTGATGGGAGCGAGCCAATAGGCAAAATGGAAGAAACATGGGGAAAAAATCCCAAGGATTATAGTGAACTAGGAAATCAAGCAACCTTAGGGTGAGGGAAGTAGAGCTGGCTCCAGGAGGAAAGTTGTTGACAAGCCAGAGAGACCCTGGGAAAGGTTGAGCTAAAATCTGACCTCATACAGGGAGGATCCCATGAGGATGACCAAAATGGTAAGGTTGGGCGCAGACTGTTGCCACGGGAGGAAAATGGGAAGAAACCCAAGAAAACACCAAACCCTTACCAAAAAAGCACTGGCTCTAAACCCAATATGACTAAAACCCCTCAGGTAGCAAACACTCGAAAGGGAAAGAAAACGAGCAACTGGGAAATTGTTTTGATTCAATATTACAACTTTGATAAATGCAACGATTTTGTGATAGTTATATTAACATACCGGGGAAAGTACAGTGAGAAAAACAGAGAACACCAGGAAGAAGATAGTTGCAAACAGGCAGGGAGCAAAATGGCACCGAGGACAGGAAAGAGAGAAACCAAGACAGAAGAAGGAACAAGTGGGTCGACCACGAAAAGACGAAGGAAGCCAGGCAATGAACATATGAAGACAATTATTAACGCTTGCATGACACAGAATCCACCGAACATTAGAGCCCAAATTGCAAGTTGGGAGAGGGAACTAAATGACAATATTAAGCATCCAGACATCCCCATAGAAGAGTGGGACAGCATGGTGCTTGATACCGGGAATACTTGTGGAAGGCATTCCCTATTCAGGGAAACCATACAACAGTATTGGGTAATGAAGAATGTGGCGGCACGGGCCATGACCCTGCATTGAGAGCAAACGACGGGTGATGGAGCAGAAACACAGGAGAAGAACAAGGAAAAGAACCCAGTTAAGACGAAATTACTCAGGGAGATAACGACAATTGAGATACAGACCTACATAAATAACCTGGCCGTGGGAAGAATAGAACAAACTCTTAAAGAGCTGAAGTGGAGAATTGAGCAGCGGAGCGAGATGCCAAGATCCAATGCCAAGGCGCTACCCCTAGTAATATCCTCGGATGAGGATTGACGCAGTGATCCAGTTTGATTTCAAAAAAAAATCTTTTGATGAAATGCATTTACATGTTTAATTTTCTTTCTAGAAACAATAGTATAGATAATCAAAACAATGATGCTAGATGGATAGCAATAAACCTCTTTAAATTTTGGAAAGGGTTTAATGCTGACAGGTGGTTATCTGGTTTCCTTCGGACAAGTAAGCCACCTGGAGCAAATGGTTGTTAAATATTTTGAAAAAGTAATATAAATAGAGGAAGAACTTCCAAGTTTACAAAAGAGAAAACAAATACGTTGGGGGAATTATAAGCTAAAAGGGATTTATAAGCTAAAAGGTCATGGTTGATTCATCTATGGTTATTTACACAATAAAGGGAAGTCTTCAAGTACAAAATAATTCTCTCCTTCCATTAGCATTATAGTTAAAAGAAATATCTAATCACTTTATTTAGATCAATTATACTCATGTTTATAGAAAGCACAAGAAGTGTGCATATGAAGTCTCAAAGGACTTAAACTACCTAAACGTTATTATTCTTTGGAAGAATTACACACTAGTTGTACAATGGTCTCCCAATAATTTGCATTAAATGAGCAATACACTTTTATTTAACTTGAAATATTAGAGCATTGGGGACTATAAATCTACGTTTTGTTATACATAATATAGTTGATGTTACAAAGTATGTGTAATCTGGTGGGTGTACTACTATAGGGAAGGATTTTAAAAAAAATCTATTTGTAGACGATTCGTTATGAACGAGATGTACAAATATAATGAAAGTATGTATTCTTTTGGATGTACTATATTAGGGAAGGAATTTAAAGAGATCTATTTGTGGATGATCAATGATGGGTAAGAAATATTACTATTGCAAAAAAATATGAGGAATCTGATCTAGTATTATAGAGAAAGAATATGAAGAGTCTCATCTATTATTATAGAGAAAAAAAAATGAAGAATATTTCTTTGGATGATCCATTATCAACTCTGCTTACATTAGAATATTCTATTTTTATTTATCTATGTTTTTTTTGTTGATTTTTTTTTGATTTATTTATTTATGTTAAAATGCATATATTGTAGTCATTTTAGTGCTTGTGGAAGTGCACCTTTAAAATGTTCTTTCAAGTCTTAGGCTTTACCATTAGACTACATTAACTATCTAAAGTAAATATTTACATTTTGAAAATATACAAAATTAACAGTATAAAGTTTGAAAAACATCAACAATGAGTTGTCTACAATTATACAACTTTAAAAAAAATCTTTTTTCTTTTCAATACCTAATATCTTCACACAAAAACTTATACACTATATGTATTTATATGAAAATAATATAAACCCAAATTTAAAATAATAAAACATATTTTAATAATAAAATTATATATTTAAAATAATATAAAAATAATTTATATTTCGTTGTTTTATATCATATTCAAATTAATCCATGATAAAAATCAGAAATCATTCCTTTAGATAAACATGTTTTTTTTTATATTTACCTTGAAAATTTCATTAACCTACACTCACCCTACAATTCCACATTTCTCTCAACGCATTATATTATATGAGCCAAGCCAAACCAAATAACATCAGCTTTCATCCTGTGCCAAAGTGGTTATATGTCGGCCAAAATCGGTGAAGCGTATACCTGTGCCAAAGTGGTTATATGTCGGCCAAAATCGGTGAAGCGTATCCTGGGTGGTTTCAACATGTTTATATATTGGATTTGGATCCAATCAAATGATAAAGACAGCGCAGCGAGTAGTTAGAAGCTTTGCATTTTCAGTCTGATAAGCTTGATTGGTCTTTACAGGAAAAGAATAACAGTGAAGTAGAAGTAATTTGTCATGGCTGCGAATTCTGGGAAGTCGGTGAAGAACGTGCAGCTCAATAAGGAGGCGATACCTAATAAACAAGTAGCAGTGGTAACCGGAGGGGGAGGAGAATTGGAAGCATATTCCGTTTATGTAGCTAATGTTGACTATGGGTGCACAGAGGACGAGTTAAAGGCACATTTCGAGAGGTGCGGGAGAGTGAAACGCCTTACTATTCCTAAAAACGAGTATGGGAACCCACGAGGGTATGTTTTCGTGGAGTTTTCAGATGTAGACAGCGTGGCGAAAGCCCTGGCCGAACTGAATGGCTCCATCCTCCGGTCCAGAGAGATCACCGTGTTTCGCGCCAAAAGTAACGGCCGAAATTGGAACAACCCCAACAACAACATCAACAGCGCCATTCGTCTCCCCTCCGAACAGCGGCCTCCAAAGAATTGGAGAAGCGTGAGTGCCAATCCTAACAGATCATCGTCGAGACCACCATATGCAAACACGAACAACCGCCCCATTCCCATTCAGCAGCAGCCTCGTTCGTCGTCCTCCAATTGGCGTTTGAACTACGTTCGGGCAACGGGAATAACGACAAACAGCGCCACTCCTAATGATGAAAATAGAGACAACAGCATACAAGAAGAAGCGTTAATGGGAGGTGGAGGAGAGGAATTCGACAGGTACTCGGTTTATGTAGATAATGTGGACTACTGGTGCACGACAGTGGATTTGCGCACACATTTTGAGCGCTGCGGAACAGTGAATCGTATTAACATACCTGCAAACGAGTTCGGAAACCCACAGGGATATGCGTTCGTGGAGTTCTCAGATTTGGGCAGCGCCGACAAAGCCCTCGAGCTGAATGGTTCCATCCTCCGGTCCCTAGAGATCACCGTGTCTCGCAAAAGGAACCGTAATAATAAAAATAACACAGGCCGAGGGTTTGGCGGCACCGCCCAACAGCAGCCGTCAGCTAATTCCACAAATGTGGGTGCCTATTCTAACAGATTATCACGTCCAAACACAAATACCAACAGATCCGTCCGGTCGCAGAAACCTCGCTCCAGCTTCGTACGAGCTATAGGAATCACCACGACCACAACTCCTGCTCATATTGAAAATCCAAACAACGACACCCGAGCTGCTGGACGCCCCACTACATCACCCAGTTCCTGACCGCGTGTCAAATTTTTGCTTCATACATTATGACATTGATTTTCGATCATAACATTGTTAGGTTGATTTTAGTTATGACATTGATTTTAACCATAATATTTTATTTTAACATTAAATGGATATTTATATTTTTCATATTTCATCATTGCAAGTCAACTTTTGTTAATCACATTTTTATCTCATTCCGACGTTAATTTTTGTTAATTATATTCACATATTGATATATGCTCATCACATTGTATTATTCATGTACAATAACAATCCATGAAATTGTCTTGTCATGCGATATACAACTCTTTAGCATTAAAACATCATAAATTAATAAACAACAAAGGCTCCTTGACAGTAAGCACCCATGCCATTAAATTTGACACACCATATCAACTTAAATGGGTTCATTATATCACCGTACATAAACATGTAAATAACTATTGATGGAGGGACTTCAACACTCGACCGAACTATAGGTCAGTTACATTGTAACCTTTCTTGTAATTGACCACACCAAAGTTAGATTCAGAGTTTGAGTAGTTAATTTCTTAGGAGTATTCTTAGCAATAATTAGTCAAAAAGATGGTAAGAAGAGGGATAGCACCATAGTGAGCCTATTGCAATACAAAAACAACCACAAGAGTTCATCGAAGGCTCAATGAGTTAAAACTCAATTCTAGGAGAAGGAATACACTATCTAGGAGGTTTATCTACCGACTTCTCTAAGCTAGTACTGTGGGAGTGAAGAGCCCATTATCAAAGTGTTTTACTAAGTTATTGAGAAATTAAATAAGTGGTTTATTAGTCCTTTTAGCTAGTACATGGGTGTCTTAGTCTGTTATGTAGTTTATTAGCCTTAGTTAGCATCCTAATGGTTTATTAACCCCATGGGCTAGCACTAAGTGTTTCAACTACATTGAACTCTCCCTTACCAATCAATTCACATCCATACACAATTCCCTTAGAAAAACATAGGGAATGATATCCCAAACATAAAGCGCGGTTAGAGAAAAGTTATTTCTCCCTAACAAATCCATTTTACTTCCAATTCCACAATTTGCATTATATTTCCTTATGTGTTTATGTTCATTCTTCTATGAGTTATCTCTTGCTTGATATCGCTACAAACTCTATTCACTCTCTTGCATCTCTACCTCTCCACACCCTGTCTCTTGTTGGGGTTTTCTTCACATACTTTTTTCACATGTCTTGACCATGACACACTTTCCACTAACAAAGTTATTAACTTAACTAGAATTGTAACCTCAAAATAGGAATTCTAGCCCAAAAAACCCCTTTTTTGCATAAAAAATGTAAAACAAATGCTACGAAAATAAAGTGTTGATATTGCATTAATGATTTTTTTGTTTTGTTATAATTCCATTTTTTAGTGAGAACATTAGAAACCAATATTTTTGTGTAATAAAATTGAAAAATCATCTTGGAAGCAAAAAGTGTTGATACTGCATCTTTTTTTTTAGGGGGGGGGAGGGGGAGTGGGGTTATTGTTAATATTGGAATTATTAACTTATTTTTTTTTGCAAAAAGAATGGAAAACACCCTGAAATTGAGAAGTGTTGATGTTGCATAATTTTTTTGGTTAAAATTCCTACATTTTTAGCAATAACATTAAAAATAAAATATCATGACTCTGAAAACCTTAAAATTTTGACATGTTTTCAATTATTGCTTTAAAGATAAAATATCACGACCTTGAAAAACTTTAAAATTTTAACATTTTTTAACCATGGAATTAAAACCAAATATCATGAGTATAACAATCTTTCAAATTTCAACATATTTCAATCATGACATTATACACCAAATATCACGACTAAAAATAAACTTTAAAAATGAATACATAAATCAAGGAGTCATTATACCAAAAGCATTTTTTTTAATGCTAAAAGTATAGCTCTTTTAAAATCTTAGCCTAAGACAATTTGATACATTGCAATAAAAACTTAAAAATCAACCATGAAATTGACATGCAATGGGGGTGAACTTGACCCATTGCAATAAAAACTTAAAATTCAATCATCAAATTGACACATAATGGGAGGAAACTTGATTCATTCTAATGAAAACTTAAAAATCAACTATCATTTACACATAGTGGGATTGAGTTGCTAGTAGAGAATAGATGCAACCTCTATAAAAAAAAGAAGTAAAAAAGATAAATAAACATATAAAAAGAAAACTTAAGAAATTAAATTCAACATAGAAGAAAAACGTTAAAAAACTAAAAAAACAACAATTTTTTTTTTATGTAAAAACACTAAAGATGACAAAAAAATCAACAAAACAAAAAAACTTAATCATTTAGTTTTTAATTTTTTCCCCTTTGCTAAGTTTTCCTTTTGTTCTTTTTTGTTTTCATTTTTTTAAATGCTTTTTATTTTATATTTTAAATGATCTTTTGTCCTTTTTTTCTTTTATGTTTTAGGGTTTCTTTATATTTTGTTATTTTTACTTAAAA
>APFE030269047.1:77557-128280 GCA_000404065.3 Pinus taeda | reverse complement strand
AATATGTATTGTAACATTGAAAGGAACATAATGAAAAATCAAGCTGGTAGTCTCGGTTTTGGGATCCAGTGGGAAATCTCTGTGTATATGTGTTTTATGTGTTATGCTCTCGTATTTTTTATTTTTCATGTGATTTAGAATTCGTATGCAGGTAATTTCTGTATGGGGTTAAAACCTACAAAGGGAACATGTCATGGCCTTCTCTTCATCAAATTTTACATCTCTGCGAACCTCTGTGATATTGTTGGTCGGTAGGTACACCCGATAGTTGTGAGGTGTATAAGTGTACCCCACAAATATCCCCAAATCTGTTGTTGGCTCAAGCTTCTTCCATGCATATTTGATTACATGGAAGTAGAAGATGAACCAAAAATCCTAAAGTGTCTCACATATGTTTTCTTCCCTAAAACATCCTCTTCTAGTATACTCATCCCAAGAATTCGATGAGGGCTTCTATTTTGCAAATAAATAGTTGTGTTGCATGCCTCAGCCCACAAGTGTAGTGGTAGGCCCTGATCATGCAACATCACCCATGCTACTCCTACAATGCTTCTTTTTTTCCTTTTAGCCACCCCATTCTTTTATGGGTTACGAGGTGTTATTAACTCCCATCAAATGCCTTCTAATGCACAAAATTTTTTGAACTCATTCAACACATACTCTCCACCATTATCACTCCTGAGAGCTTTAACTTTCTTACCGGTATATTTCTCAGCCATTGCTTTAAATTCACAATTCTTTTCAAAAGTCTGATCTTTCTTTTGCATGAAGAAGATCCAACAATTGTGAGAAAAATCATAAACAAATATAACATAATACCTATGCTTAGTCATGGATGCTGTCGAGAATGGTCCACACACATCTGAGTGAACTCGATCAAGGATCTCCTGTGCTCAACTATATTTGTCATGAAAGGAAGCTTTGGTGTATTTTCCCAATGTACACCTTTTGCGTGTCTACCTACTCTAGTGTACCCTTGGGAAGACTGGTAGAAATTTTCTGCATGATCTTCAAAGCGCCATGGTGCAAGTGACCCAACCTCCTACGCCATAACTCACTGATGTATCGACTCTACAACTTCTCTGCTTTCATGCTCAAGGAAACACAATTCTACCTCCAACTTGTAGAGATTCTTCACTCGACCCTTAGCCTCTTCACATATATTGTGGCTATGTGACGAAGGAACACCTTTCCCTTACTAAATATCATAGCATAGCCTCTATCCTCCAACATGGCAATGGATACCAAGTTCTTCTTCAAACCAGGAACATACATAACATCTTGCAAAGTGAGGGGAGAACCTAACTGTAACACCCCCTCCCAGGTCTACCCAAAGGTACCATGCCAACTAGGGTAAACATGAGGAGAGATGCCACTACAATCATATTCAACCTCCTATGTCACCATAAGGAAGTTGAACCGATGAAACATCACATAAAGTCATCCAACATCATCAACAGATCCCTCAGGAGACAAGTCAGCCACTCAGACAGCCTATCGTTAGGTCCCACTACTATTCTGCAACTATTAGCCTTCAACCGCTCTCATGCTATGGGAAAGGGAGCGACCAACAACTCAAAGTCGCTCTCATAGGCCTGCCTTCCAATGAATGTGGTCCATAATTTCCAGTTTTGTGCCAACGACTCTGGGATTTGAGCCACTTTTCTAGCCGAGAGTCTTGGCCTTTGCCCAAAACTTGTTGTAACTTTAAGAAATCATAAAAAACAAAATAAAAATGTTGATAAATCAAAAATCACCCTCAGGACTATGTCTAAGCATCCCCAATGGAGACTGACATTCTGTCAAACACTTGGCATCAATGCAACCTACAGGTCTAAGATACAAGACAAAATATAAATGACTAAACCAACTTATGAAACATCATCAGAAGGATCACCTTCTTCCCCATTGACCTACTAGATCATTAGTTCGGTCTTGCATTCATCCATTTAATAGTTACAAGTAAATACATGAAATAACCATGACATAAACAAGTCACATAACCATGCTTATAACCAACATTAAACCATGTAAATAACAGAGATAAGAAAACCATTAAATCCATATATAAATCAATGCAAAAGTAAGAGAACTTAGCTTTTATTAATCATAGGCAAATTCGACCAGGTTTGGGACTTCCACGTACTACCCATCTGTAGACATGGCTGAACAAAATCTCTCTCTCAGCCAATCACCACCATGCCATATTCTAGGCATGAATGTGGGATCTCATAGAAAAACCAATCCAAAAAAAATCAAGGAATCCATAGGTTAAATCGCCTCCACCACCAAAACTGATGCTCTGATCACAATCGATCAAAACTTGGAATTCCATCTGGAATCCATCACTATCCTTGAGGAATTTTCCATCCCCTTGTCTCTTAGGCTTTATTGCAATCCAAACCCGAATCACTAGGCCCAAAACTAAGACATCTCCCCTAAGATTTATTGTGTATCCTACCAAAACCTGTCAAGGGACTACTAGGCCTTTGGGAAAGAACCTCACCTCCGCCCCAGATTTGGAGATCCATTCAGAAATTCCAAAGTTCTAAAACTGAAATAAACATCCCAACATACCATGGCATCCGGAAAAAGGCTAGGCTAGGATGAAAACCACTATCATAACCTGGGAAGACCATGCCTCTGACAACAACATAACCATACACCAACATGCAAAGCCATGCATGTCCAAACCAACTAGGAAATCACACATGCAAAAGGTTACCTACAAGTATTCTTGTTGAATCTGCTTGATCCCAGTTTCCTTTCCTTGATCCTTTCTTGTTTTTCCTTTCCTTTCCTTGCCTTCCCTTTCCTTTGCTCCAAACTATAGGGCACCAAGAAAACTCTAAGTGACCAAGAGAGTGAGAGAGAGAGAATAATAAGAGAGCTCCAAAATTGAACTTGACAAAATCCATGAACTGGTCCTCAGAAGCCTTTTTATGCATGAGGACTCTAATTTCTTCATTTTCCATTATTTTCCTTCAATTTCCTCCTCACATGCAACCTGTGACCTTTTATCTTCCTTTTCTCCTAATTTCCTTTATTTTCATAAATAAATCTTCCAAAATGCCATTTTGCCTTTTAATGCCTTCGCCTTAGCCTTTGCCAA
This sequence comes from Pinus taeda, assembly GCA_000404065.3. Classification (NCBI taxonomy): domain Eukaryota; kingdom Viridiplantae; phylum Streptophyta; class Pinopsida; order Pinales; family Pinaceae; genus Pinus; species Pinus taeda. Next base: position 125,168 of record APFE030269047.1, on the reverse strand, counting down.
TTTCCTTAGCCAAAACACGCATCCAATGATGCCCACTAGGATATATTTTCCCAATGCTTAGCTTGGAATGAGTGTCTTTATTTTGCCTTTATTAACTTTTATTACATGAACTTTGCACCAGGATTTTTACGTAACCCTCTCCTTTGGGGAACACCATCCTCGATGTTAAACCACACCAAGACCTCAACGAAACCAATGAAAAGAAAACATACTACCTATGGAGGTTTATAACTTAGCTCGTTGCAGTATTTACAATGAAGAACCTACTCAAAATGAAAACATCATGACAACATGACAAGATAATAACCATACCGCTTATTGGAGCTTTATAAATTAGCTCATGGTGGTATTTACATCCATATACATATACATTCATATACCAAAACATCAACAAAACACATGCCAAACATAAACCAACATCAACCAGAACTACTTTACCTCAATCGGAAAACAATGAAGGATATAGGGCCCATATCTAATTCGCCATCTCCCGTGTAGCTTTTTCAGGCCCAAAGTGCTTCCATTACACTTTAACTTTCTCTATGGCTCTGTTCTTTAGCGTGATATTTTTCTATTGTAGTATGCACTGAGGCTCCAGCCAAAACTCTCCTTCTTGCTCCACCTGCAATACAGACCAATCAATAACATGATCAACATCCTTTATATACTTTTTAAGCAATGAAATATGGAAAACATCATGGAATTTCACTGTTGGAGGCAGTGCAAGTTGATATGCCACTCCTCCAATCCTCTCAAGGATCTCAAAAGGCTCGCAATACCGTGGTGCCAGCTTGTCACATGAACCAATCCTCAAAGAGCTCTTCTTAGGCTTGATGCGCAAATACACATGCTCCCCATCCTGAAACTCTTTGAACACCCTGTGCTGATCTACATAACTCTTATGTTTGTCATGTGCTTCCTTTAGATTCTTCTTTATAACTTGCATCTCCTACTCCATGTCTAGTCCAATAAGTACCCTGTTCACTGGATCACTCTAGTTGATGGGAGTGTTACAACTTCATCCATACAATGCCTCGAAATGAATCATCCTCAATGAATCTTGATAACCATTGTTGTATGTGAACTCAACCAACGGTAGATACTCTTCCCATTTCCTCTGCTGGTGCGTCACTTACATCCTCAACATATCTTCCAAGATCTTGTTGACCCTCTCTATCTGACCATCTATTTGTGGATGATAAGTTGTGATGAACACCAACTCTGCACCCAAGCCTCCAAATAGCTCCTTCCAAAACTTGGAATTGAACTTTGCATCCCTTTCCGATACAATCTTCTTTGGAACACCATGTAATCTCACTATCTCTCTAATGACCACCTGTGCTACATCACTACTTGAATATGTAGTCTTTACCAGAATAAATTGAGCTACCTTGCTCAACTTGTCGACCACAACCATAAGAGAATCATGCTGCTTCACTGTCCTCGGAAGACCTTTGACGAAATCCATGGAGATGACCTCCCATTTTCATTCCAGAATTGCTATAGGCTATAGTAGATCGCCTAGATACTTGCATTCCGCCTTTACCTGCTGATAATCTAAGCATCTAGCCATGAACTCAGCCACTTATTTCTTTAGTTTCAACAATTAATAGAACTTCTTTACCTTTGTCATTATGTTATGATATCCTGGATGACCTGAATGTGATTTCACATGAAACTACCTCAATATTAACTTCTTGAGCTCACTGCAATTCGACACATATATCCTATCTTAAAACCTCACCAAGCCATCTGTCGTGATATGATAGCCCGCATCTTGATCGCCTATACTTGTACTTGTACCTGCATCTATACTTGTACCTATACTCTATTGTAGCCTATGTATGATCTCCATGTATTTGTCATCCCACTGACCTGCCTGCAAAATCCTATCTTGTAACTTTGTCCCATAGGAGCTTATAATTGCTATATGATTTACCTGTGCCTTCCTTCTAAGAGCATATGCAACCCGGTTCTCCTTCCCTTTGATGTATCTGATCTCGAAGTCAAACTCACTAAGGGTGGCCAACCATCTAGCTTGCTTGGCATTTATATTCACCTGGTTAAAAAAATACCTTAGCCCAATATGATTGCTCATCAATATGAACCTCCTACCCATAAGATAATGTATCCACAACTTTAATGCATGTATAATCGCTGCTAGCTCAAGATCATGCGCTGGATAGTTATGCTCAAGCTCATTTAGTTTCTATGAGTCATAAAAAACTACATGTCCTTGCATGAGAACTCCACCAAGTCCCCTTTTGCAAGCATCTATACACAAAACAAAATCTTGGTTCAAATCCACAATATTTAGCACTTGTTCATGTATCAACAACTGCTTAAGCTTCTCAAAACTATCTTCGCACTCTGTTGTCAATTAAAACTTCCTACCTTTATGTTGCAATGATTTGATAGGATATGCAATGCATGAGAAGTTCTTGATGAACCTCCTATAGTAACTTGTCAATCCCATGAATGATCTCACCTCATCTACATTCTTAGGAGTTGCCCATTCCATGATGGCCCTTATCTTTTTTGTATCTACTGCTATGCCTTCCTTGGAGACAACATGTCCCAAGTAGTGTACCTTAGTCTGAAAGAATTTTCATTTGCTAAGTTTAGCATACAATTGATGCTCTCTTAGCAATCTCAACACTATTGCTAAATGTTTGACATGTTCCTCCTCATTATTAGAATATACTAGTATGTCATCAAGGAATACAATAACAAACTTGTCCAAAAAAGGATGCAACACACTATTCATCAAACACATGAAAGTAGCTAAAGCATTACTTAATCCAAATGGAACAACAACAAACTCATAATACCCATACCTGGTCCTGAATGCGGTCTTGAATATATCCTCTTCCTTGATGTGTACCTGATGGTATCCCAATCTCAATTCAATCTTAGAGAACATTGTTTCTCCCTTTAGCTAATCAGAAAAGTCATCAATCATCGGCAAAGGGTACTTGTTCTTAATCATTACTTTGTTCAACTACCTGTAATCAATGCACAATCTAAGAGTACCATATTTCTTCTTTACGAATAACACTGGTGCACCCCAAGGTGATACATTAGGTCTGATGTAACCTTTGTCCAACATTTCCTTTAGATGTAACTTCAACTCTACCAACTTAGGCATGTTCATCTTGTAAGGTGCTTTCAATGCTGGAGCTACCCCTAGCACTAACTCAATAGAAAAGTCTACCTCCCTGTGAGGTGGAAAATATGAAATGTCTTAAGGAAATACATCCTGAAATTGCTGCAATACTAGGTACTTTCTCAACACATTAGCATCCTCAACCTCCTTACCCTTGTCACTGGAAATGTGTAGCAAACATCACACAAAATTTTATGCAACTATGCTTAGCTTGCATATCGGTAACCATCCTTAATGATGTAGGCTTCTTCTTTCCCTGCAAGGTCATCTTTTCCCCACTATCGTCCACACACTCAATGGCCTTGTCGAAGCAATCCCCTTTGGTTATGTGAAGGTATATCCAATCCATATCCAAGAGTATACTATATGATCCCAATGGAAATACATTCAAATGCACTACTATAGGCATACCATTTAACTCAAACGAACAAGCTCTTACCCAATGGTGAACTCGCTTCTTTGTATGTGTAGCCAACTGTACCAACCAAGATTCTGCATGCACTTCTTTTCTCAAACCACACTTATCCACCAAGTCAAGATTAATATATTTTCTCAAACCACACTTATCCACTAGGTTAGGATTAATATCTTTTCTCAAACCACACTTATCCACCAGGTCAAGATTAATATAACTATAGTTAGATCCAGGATCAATCAAAATAGAAACAAATTGATCACAAAGCTTACCGTCCATCTCAATAATCGATGCCTAATGATCCACCTGCCTGTTGTCCACAATTGCATAAATCTGAGGAATTCTATGACCAACATCACCATCTATATTCACCTCCTAAGCATTGTAGAACTAGGGTCTACCACCACTCCGATACTGCTGACAATCCCTCTTACGATGATCCTTACGACATATCCAACATTGCAATGGTTCCTTACCACCACCTCTAGCCTGCTACTCTCCATGTCCCTTTTGAGATGTATTAAATCTCTTTTAAGGAACTACATTATCTTTCTCACTTGCATCTTGAGATCTTCCTCACTTTGGTGGCCATTTTCCCTTAGCTTTCTCATTTCTTTTCAAGTCATGTTTAGGCTCAACTTTGCGCTTCGACTGCTCATAACAATGCTTCAACTTTCAGATGGCCTCCTCCAACGATCTAGGCTCATAAAACTCAATCCGGTCTCTATATGCAACTAGAAATCCAATGATGCATCTTTGAACCTTGACCTTATCCTCTCTGAGGTAAGGAACATATCTTAACAACTCCAAAAATCTGCTAGTATACTCCTCATCTGTCATAGAACCCATATGCAACTCATAAAACTCCTTAGCTCTATCGTCATAATACCTCTCAGACAAGTACTTCTTCTTGAAGATTTGTTCAAATGCATGCAAAGTCAAATAATCCTCATGTATTTCCTTGACATTCTTCACATCTTCCCACCAAATATCCGCTTTACCTTTGAGACTAAAAAGGGTTATCCTTACTTTCATGTTTTCTGAGTAATCATGCAATCTAAGGAATTTCCACATGCAAAGAAACCATTGTGGTGTCTTCATCTCTCCATCAAAGGTAGGTGGATTTTCCTTCTTGAACTCATCTGGAAAATATCCCCCATCATTCCTACTATATGGATGATAATGGTGACGATCATGATGTCTATCAGAACCAAAATTAGAGTAATACTTGTGTCTAGTCCCTCTCTTATCTGGAGTGTCCAACAACCTGCCATCTCTGATAGTGTCAGACCTATCTGACCTTCGTCTATTGTGAGACTTGATACCATATGCCCCATTAGTTTTATCCTCTTGCCCATGGCTGATCCAAAGAGGTCCTTGTCACTAGAAATCTGACAAACTCTGAAGTAATATCACATTCACCTCTGCTTGTTTCTCTTGTGCCTGCATGATTTTGTCATTGTCTTCTTTGCAACTCTTTATTTATTCTCGCAAGCTTCTCAATGTGTTTGCCAAGTCAGAAGAATGCCCCACACCTCTGATGCATAGGGAGATTCTATGTAGTCTACTACCTTGCTAGCCATTTTCCTTCTTTCTTGCCATGCATACTATGTGAGCTAAACAAAATCACCATAAATTAACGTACTTTAGAATACTCGGGGAAGATACCTTGTTTGCAAGATCATCAATTCAACGCAATGCATGTACAACATAACCATAATAACATATAGACATATATCAATAAGTGCATCAACGCATAACCATCATACTAGCTAGGTCCAGTCATCAATGCAAGGTCATATAAACAATGGATGTTGTGACCTCATGCATGACAACAAAAAATACTCTAGTATACACATTGCCTCATGCAACTGTCAACCTGCATAAGCAATGCCTAATCAAATATACACATGCATAATTGCATGTAGTCGAGCATAAGCGATCAACTCTTGTAATTAACCTACAAGATTGATACATGTGATAAAATAACCAAGAATGCAACCCAACATACAATAATGTAATCAAGATGCATATAATTGTACAACTAGTTATATACTCATGATGATGCATTCCATAAAATAGACATCAAGTTCCTCATGATAACCTTACTTCTACCATGATCAATATGATGCAGTGCAACAAGCACATGGAACACAAGTGTAAGAGCCACACACGCAACTGACATGTATGCATGACCAACACATTAACCATATCTCTAGTACCATATATGACCCAAAGAGAGCATAACCATGCTCTGATACTGATCTGTAACACCCCCTCCCAGTTCTACCCAAAGGTACCATGCCAACCAGGGTAAACATGAGGATAGATGCCACTAGAATCAGATTCGACCTCCTATGTCACCTTAAGGAAGTGGAATCAAAAGAACATCACATATAGTAATCCAAAATCATCAACAGACCCCTTAGGAGACAAGTCAACAACTCAGATAACCTGTCCCTAGGTCCCACTACTATTCTACAGCTCTTAGCCCTCATTTTCTCTCGTGCTATGGGAAAGGGAGTGATCAACAACTCAAAGTCGCTCTCACAAGCCTACCTGCTAGCGACTGTGGTCCAGAATTGCTAGTTTTGTGCCAGTGACTCCGAGATTTGAGCCACTTTTCTAGCCCATAACTTATTGTAACTTTCAGAAATAACTAAAAAAACATAACAATGTTTATCAATCAAAACCACCCTTAAGGATAGGCCTAAGCATTCCCATCTGGGACTGAAATTCTATCAAACACTTGGCATCAATGCACCCTATAGGTCTAGGATACAAGACAAAGTATAAATGACTGAAACAACTTATGAAACATCATCAGAAGGATCACCTCCTTCCCCATTAAGCTACTAAATCATCAATTAGGTCTTGCATCCATCCATTTAATAGTTACAAGTAAATACATGAAATGACCATGGCATAAAACAGTCACATAACAATGCTTATAACTAACATTAAACCATGTAAATATTAAAGATAGGACAGCCATTAAATCGATATATAAATCAGTGAAACAGTAAGAGAGCTTAGTTTTTATTAATCATAGACAAATCCGAACAGGTTTGGGACTTCCACATACCACTCGACCATAGACATGGCTGAACCAAATCTCTCTTTCAGCTAGTCACCCTCATTCCATATTCCAAGCATGAGTGTGGGATCTCATATTACAACCAATCCAAGAACAATCAAGGGAATCCAGAGGTTAAACCACTTCCACCCTCATTCAACCGTGATCATACCAAAACCAATGCTTTGATCACAACTAAACAGAACTTGGAATGCCATCTGGAATCCATCATTACCCTTGAGGAATTTTCCATCTCCTTGTCTCTTAGGCTTTACCTCAATCCAAAACTGGATCACTAGGCCCTAAACCAATACTGCTCCCTCAGATTTTACCATGTATCCCGCCAAAATCGGTCAATGGATTCCTAGGCCTTTGGGAAATAATCTTGAGACCACCTTCACCTTGGATTCTAAAATCCATCCGGCAATTCCAAAGTTCCAAAACCAAAATAAACATCCCAACATGCCATGACATCCAGAAAAAGGCTAGGCTAGGTTGAAAACCACTGTCATAAACCGGCAAGACCATGCCACCGACAACAAGAGAGCCACACACCAACACGCAAAGCCATACATTTCTAAACCAGCTAGGAAATCACACATACAAAAGGTTACCTGCAAGTATTCCTACTGGAGCTACTTAATCCTACTTTCCTTTCCTTGATCCTTGCTTGATTTTCCTTTCCTTTCCTTGCCTTCCCTTTCCTTTGCTCCAAACTAGAGTGCATCAATAAAACTCTAAGTGACCAAGAGAGTGAGATAGAGAGAGAATAATGCGAGAGCTCCAAATTTGAACTTGAAAAAAGCCATGAACTGATCCTCAAAAGCATTTTTATTCACGAGGCCTCTAATTTCTTCATTTTCCATTATTTTCCTTCAATTTCCTCCTCACATGCAACATGTGACCTCTTACCTTCCTTTTCTCCTAATTTCCTTTATTTTCACAAATAAATGTGCCAAAATGCCTTTTCGTTTTAATGCCTTTGCCTTAGCCTTTTCCAATTTCCTTAGCCAAAACACACATCCATTAATGCCCATTAGGATATATTTTTCCAAAACTCAGCTTGGAATTATTGTCCCTTACCCGTGGTCTTTATTTTGCCTTTATTAACTTTTATTACATGAACTTTTCACTTGGGTTGTTACACCAACTCCTTGTGAAAGGTAATTGTACCAATCCTAGTAGCTCTATACCTCCCATCATCACCCATCTTGATATGCATCTAGAGATCCTTCTCCTCTAAGTTACTGAAGAGCTCTTTGTTACTTGTCATGTGGAAAGAAGCTTAGCTATCTAGCTACCACACAATACCCATCATTGATGACACCATACAAGCGATGAGGGTAAAGTCTAGTTCAAATTGTGAAGCAAGATCCTCACCTGCCACTCCTCCTGAGGGTTTCTTATCGAGCTTCTTGAGCGAACACTTTGTGGAAAAATGTCCCAGCTCATGACAGTGAAAGAACTTGAATTTCGACATGTCCTTCTTCATTCTGCCCTGACAAGAATCTGATTTGGAATGGGATGACTTCCCCTTCCCTTTCTTTGCCTTCCCCACTAAGCCATAATTATCCTCATCTTCATGTTTTGATGAGGATCTAGCTTTGGTGTTCCACCAAATCTCTTCTTGTACCAAGTCGAGTCACAATCACCCCAATATGGTAGCTTCTCCCTCCCATTAACTAAGTCTTAGTAACTGTGTCAGCTTTTGGGAAGTCCTAGAAGTGTTAGGCTCACCAAATCATCTTTGGAAATAGTAATCTCGACACTTCCAAGCTCATCCTGACAATGGGTGAACTTGGTCAAGTAGTTCAGAATTGAGTCACCCTTCTCCATCTTGATATTTCTGAGTTTTCCCTTCAATGCCAAATTCCTATGGTCATTGCTATTTTGAAACAAGTTTGCAAATGCCTTCCAAATTGCATATGGAGTGTCCTTACTATGGAGACTCAAGACAATGTGATGTCGAACTCCTTCCAGGATAATCCTTCTCGCTTTTGCCACTTACTTTCTCCATTCAGACAGATCTTTAGCATCAGATGTTGGATGCTTAGTAATGTCATGATTTATGAATTCCTTGAGGCCATTGTCTTCTAGCACTGCTTCCATCATGTCCTTCCAAGCTATCTAATTCGAGTTGCCCTCTAGAGCATATTCAAGTCTCAAACCGTAGAATGATGTATTGCTGACTCTGAAGTATGAACTAGCACATTCAATTTCACCTGTACAAAAAACTCAAATTCTCCTCTTCTATACAGTCTTCAACTCTGATACCATGTATATTTTTACTGTAGATTCAACAACTTATGTGATATGATAAAACACAAGACAAGAATCTACTCTACTCTTTAGCGGAAACCATAATTGATCAATGAAAACAATAAGCAGAAAAGGAAGAATTTAAATCTCACATAACACAATATTTTTCTAGGGAAAGCAATTGCTAAAATTCCCAACTATCTATATTACATTAACTAGAATATCTAAGAAGAAAATACATTGATTGTTCAATCCGAACAATTCTTTCACTAGTACAATCTTTCTCTCTACTTCACATTTGATCTCAAGCAACACTTAGCCAATTGTGTTGCCTACTAGGCCCCTACTTCCTTTCGTAATTCTTGAGAGAATTAGCCTGTATTTAATTGGGAAATCCTCACTCCATAACTGCGCAATCCATCCATAGGCTCTCAACTGATTGCATGCACCATTTGTACAACTCAAAAAATTATACAACTAATAGTACACTGTCCTTGAACTCTAATGTCAACTGGGTCTTCCTCTGAACTGACAAGCATGATTTATTTATGAGAAAATATTCAATTAATTGGTGTGGTACTGACGATGCACTCGTGCCTTCCCCACTACTATACCTCCTACTAGTTCCTCCAACATTTAGAACTAGTTTAACTGACTATAAATCAGTTAGAATGAGTTACTTAATTACAACTCAAAAGAACTCAACTTGGGCCACTAAAATTTAGGGATCACTCTACATGACTCTAGATAGACTTCCAACTTGAATTTTCTAAGTCAATTTAACTTAATTAACTATTACAAGTTGCTATGAGAATATAATTTCGATTTAATTCACAATTTAATTCAAGGACAAATTAAATTGGAATTTCTTGTTGTTATTTTTAACATAGAGGATGACCTATCCAAAATAGGAATGTGGAGGGTCAAATATGGGCCAACATTCCTTCTCAAAGCATGGTTACCACCTCAACCACTTCATCAAAACATGATCGATCCATGAAATTACCAAATAACTACAATAAATGTAATCTAGGCCACATGTGTGGCATATGGGACTCCAAAAGTGGATGGCTTATCCAAAAATAGCATCAAATAGTCATATGTGAGTCCTCCAACATGTAACAACCTCTTAAATCCTTTATAACTACCTCTGTCAAGTCGAAGAAGGTCTAAACCACTCACATATGCCAAGGAAAAGCTCCAATTATCCAAGAAAAATCTCTCCAAGGTGGATGAATCCTCATAAGATATGACACATGCCTTTAATGAGATAAGGTAGAGCACTTCATGAAGGATGATGTGGCATCATGTGAGAAACCATATTGCATGAAAAACTATAGCATATCCTTTACCCTCTATCTATAATTGGGAGTATGAGGAACTTTTGAAAACACACTTTTCCCACTTCATAGTACTCTGATACAAAATTTCCCCCTCACAAACTTTTTCTTGATACCACACTTTTTGAGGAAGTCAACTCTATTAGATAGTCAATTGTCCTAAACCATTTGCCTACTATAAAAATTAGCTAATTGTTTAGAAGGGTCAACGATATAGATGGATTGATGGTGTACTCGAATCAATTAACCACTAGATATAATCAACCAAAGTAACATCTCCCTCAATCTTCTCATGCTAATTCTTGTCCTAACTTCCATTCACTTAACCTGGCTCATATTTCTATGCTTAACAACTCTGATACCAATACTGATTATGTGAGACAAGCTCTATATCACTTAATTTCTTTGATACCCATCTATTATACATCCTAGTCATCCAATTGGATCCAATTCTTTCATTTAGCTACCCATGTTATGGTAACTCTTCCTTGTTATGAACGCCTAAGGTATACTACCATGATATGCAACATATAACATGTTTATAATAGAATCATAAAAATGCATAATCCATAAATAAATGAAAAACATATACACATTAGAATAAGCACATTATTTAACACATAAAAACATAATAGGAAAACTTATTTATATAAATGGCACCAACTAGATGCAAATTGTAGACACTCCACCCAACCATAAATCTCATTGCTTCAATACTCTCGGTAGTGGGTCACTCAAAGTTGGGGCTATATGTCCACCAGGGATAACATTCACCTAAAACCAACTATGGTCACATAGTTAGTACAAGTAAATGTTTATACCAAGATGCCTAACTCTAGTAGCAATTCCAATCAACATACTCTTATTCCCCTCAACCTGCACAACGTAAGGAAGTGTACCCCCTTATTCACACTACAACCCCTCAGGCTATCCCACCTACTTTCTAGGGATTTAGAATAGGTTGGATAGGAAGTCTCAAAGATGTGGCATCAAGAACTCTAGCCACACCAATGGAACCTCTAGGCACCCTCCAGGTCTCTGACATTAGGCAATCATAACCAACTAATTAGCCATTTAAGGCTCTAACCTTACCCAAGGAAATCTACAGAGAATTGGAAATAAAATCCCACTTAGGATTCACAATGGTTTACCAAAATATAGGTCTAAATGGCTATTAAGGTTCATATCCCCCTTTAGTCTTCAAAATTAAAAGGAAAATAACCAAGAAAGAATGATCCATTTTCCATGGAAAAGAAAGCTTAAGTATGTATGTCAACATTTTTCCAAGTGTCATTGAAAGAACTCACCCCCACCACTTGGGAATTCACTTAGAAAATTTGTCTAATTATTTTGGCAACTTAGGATATTACATCACACTATGAAGTCTCGAGAGTTAGCTTAAGTGGTCTAGAGCTAGACGTGAAGGTCTTTCATATTATTGCTAGTTTTTGTTGATCGTGGGCTTGAATCTCTTCGATTCCCTTGGGGCGGGCCCTGTAATCAAGGCTGACGATTTTCCCTATTTACCATCCATAAAATGTGGGGAAGTATCATCTAGGGCTTCATGTGCTTTCATCCAAGTAAAATAAATTACATCACAATATGACTTAGGCTTATATCATGTCTTTATGACTTTGGGTTATATTTCATAAAGTGACCTTAGGAATATTATATTATTATTTTGGCTTAGATACCATTTCATGGTCTAATCCCCTCACCTTTCTCTCATATGAGTCCTGACCCCCCTTACTATTTTTGTTCAATGATTTGCTGTCATCATGTTATATTATTAATATGTGCAAGTGTGTGCACATTTTACATTACAAGTTCTCTAACACAAAACAAAATGTATGGTAGGCATGTTGGCCCCAAAACATACTTGACTTACTAGCCTGAGTACAATATGTACAAATACATTCAAGGGGTCAACCTAGAGGTGTTATAAAAGTATTCGAAAAAGGCTTAAGGCCCCTCTAAGATCCAAATGCATAAAAATATGCAAAGGTCTCTCATGAGGCAGTTTTACATGATCTCAAGTGTCAAATATATGTCATAAGACCCAAGTGTTAGGTAAATAATCACCTAGTTGGACAAAGTGTGACAATACATAAACTGCATCATCACCCACCTCAACCATAAATGACCTCTAAGAGATGGTTAGTTCAATCCATAAGTGTAGGGACCATCTTGAAATGGGGACTTAGAGGACAAGTCATGACAAACCACAAGGGTCTAGAGAAACCACTTAGATGAAAAACATTTTACATAAATCACTAAGCATGTCTAATAACAAGACATAAGATACATGGTCTCAACTTTTGTCTCATTATGATACATAATACAACCTTATGAAGGTACAACTAATCATAGAACTTTGGGTTCAAACATTATCTCAAATCATGCACAAGATCAAGTCATATGTTGGGAAAAATTTAGTGGAAAAATGTGGTACTCATGATGTGAAATTAAGGAGTGATAGGTACCTCCATAGGTGCCTAGTGTTACATTAATCATCCTTGCTAAGTACAAAACATTCCATGCCCCTTTGCACGCTTCACCCTCAAAGCAATAATGTAAGCCATATAATATGGTCTGTTAAGCAATGTAGATAATTGGTACCAAGCATAAGCATCCACCCATTCCAGTGACATGTGGACATTAGGTCCAACTTCTACCTTGCTACCTCAATATTGATTATGGTTGTTCCTTTGGCGTCCTAATGCTTATGTGCATGTTTGATATCTCCACTCATTGATTTTAGTTCTCCATGTACCTCTATTGAATATATTTTCAAAATCTCTGATGAGGAAAGGTAGATCTAAATTGCACAATATCGAACAAGTTTGGATCTATAATGAGAAAGGGCATATTCGAGTCAAGAAAGAGCTTATCTAATTTTGAAAATGCCACATCTTTATACTCAATTGATATGTTTGGCAACAAACTATTTTAATTCAGGTTGTGGATTTGTAATGAAGGATTTCATGTAGATTTCAATTTGTTAAGGAAGCATGCAAATTGAAGATGTATAAGGGTACAAACATTAGCCAAAAACTAATTGGACAGATTAGATCTTGACAAACTCTCTTGGAAAATAAGAAGGCCTTTACAAAGTTTCACTATGCTACCATAAAAATGTTCAGAAAAAACATTTCAAAAATAGAAACATATGCAAAATTAAAGAAAACTTCCACTTATAAGAGAAAAAATACATCTGTAAGTTTTTTTGTATTGAAGCATAAAAATAAGCATTCTATTTATAACAAATTGTGAAAAGACAAACCTTTCAAAATGATAATTGGCTAATAGTGAGTGACTATATCAATAATATAAATAATGGCTTTAAGCTTAAGATTGTGAATAGTTTACCTTACATACAATTATACATTGACAAATAATGTAAAAGTTTATTTTCCTTATATATTTATCATTCTATATTTCCTAATTATAATAACATTAAGAAACTAATAACATAAATATTTAATATTTATTTCTTGCTTTATATCTATTATACTAGGGTTTTTTCTTTTCTTCGCAAAATTCACTTTTTTTCTTTATAATGAGTATACCTTAAACTTCTCATGTTATTTTTAACTTTAGAATTTAAAAAAAATTACTAATGATTTTATTTTAATTCTTTAATCAAAACTTTTAAAATATAATATAACAATATAATCCCTTATAATTATAATGACCTAGTAAATAATCATTAATTAACCCATTCAATTCGAAACCTTTTTTAAAGTATTAAATATTAATTAATATGTGAGTATTTTCATTTGATTTAGAGATTGTGTTTTCATTGAATATTATCACTTTGTTGTTAACCATATTTTGCGTATATGATTTTCCTAATATTTTATTTTATTTTAATTTATAGTTAATTAATTTATTTATTTATGTTTATAGATTTAAAAATTAAAATGGTAACTAATAAAATTTAATATATTTATAAATTAATGATATATAATGTTCTATTTTTTTTAATATATTAATTTTAATTAAAATATATAAATTATTTTTTTATTATTTTTAATATTATAAATATTTAAATATTTTTAATAAAAATTATTTGCCAATTTTTACAATTTGAGTAGGAATTTAATGAGTTAAGAGCATGTGTTTTTCATGAGGTTATAGGTTTAAACCAAAAAAAGCTAGAGTATGTATGGCTTTACATAGACTTAATTGTCAATCTTTGCGAAAATGAATCCCTTATCCACACAAAAAAAAACTCATCATATTATATGTTAACTATAATAAAATATTTTAATAATTATTTAATTTTATATTACATAATTTTATTTTACAAGATATTTAATTTCTTTGCAGGGATTTGCAAATTCAATCCCAAACCAATGTAAACCTGAGAAAAGCATCCTTATCAATCTTTTTATGACAAAGGAACTGTTACAAGCTCATGTCATGTCTTTGTATGTGTTTATTTTTCAGACAAAGTTCACATAGATTACTTTTATTTATAAATATCCAGCCATTGATATCTACATTTGCCCCACCAGACTACCCCAGACTATTCTTGAAGACTTACAGAAGACGTAGAGAACTATTAAAGCAAACCTCTGTACTGCATGGTCTTTGATTAATTCTCAGTAGAGTGCAAGTCAAGACACCGGTGTATGACTATTTGAAAGCATATCTGATCCAGCCAATAGAGCCACACCGTGTAGCAGGGATTATGCAGCTTTGCTGCTATCTCCCTTGTTCTAACTTACCCTCTAGGCCTTTGATATTGCATTAATTGTTGCAGGTTACAATGGCAGAGTGGGCAAAGTTCCATTCTGTTGTACAGAAGATGTCTTGTCAAACCTATCAGGGCTCAAGGATTATACCAAGCTGGCAGGATCTCCAGTCTAATGGTGGAGATCGGAGACTGTCAGTTCCTCTCCAGCCTTGTGGTGGCTTGCCCAGTTCATTTTCACATGCTTCTGGTGGTAGCAATGTTGCTTTGGGCCGAGGTCATTCACCTGTGTTTGTTCCAGCGCCTGCAGAGCAAGGGTTTACTATTTTTATGATTGATTTTCTCATGGGAGGGGTTACTGCTGCAGTATTAAAAACTCCAGATGCCCCTCTTGAGCGTATCAAACTACTGCTACAAAATCAGGATGAAATGTTGAAGTCTGGACGCCTTTCTGAGCCATATAAAGGAATTACAGATTGTTTTGGGAGGATAGTCAAGGAAGAAGGTGTGATTTCCTTGTGGAGAGGAAACACTGCAAATGTCATTCGTTATTTTCCCACTCAGGTAAATACAACACTTTGCAGATGTTTTTTCAAGCACATTGTATAGATTGTGATATATTTAGTAGTTAAATTGTTGCCCAGAGACAGCTCTGTTATCTCACAATAAATAAGAAAGTTTTATATATTAATTTGGTTTAATTTGGTTTCTTGTTTAATAATGAGTGGATGTAACTTTTTATCTTACAAATAAAGAACTTTTATACCACAATTTGGTGTCTTACTTGGAGTTGTGCTAATGCAACTCTTTTATCTTAAGAACGAAAAACTTTCATACTACAATTTGGTGTCTTATTTAACCTTCTGCTAAAACCATTTCCGTAACAAAAAAATCTTCATACCACAATTTGGTGTCTTACTTAACCTTCTGCTAAAACCATGGTGTCTTACTTAACCTTCGGCTAAAACCATTTCCGTAACAAAAAAGTCTTATACACCAATTTAACATCTTGCTATGTAATCTTGCTATCTAATATAAAGTTTTGATTTTATGTTTCATTTCAGCCCAGATGTGAACATTAGATTGTAACTGACTCTGATTTTTTACACAGGCTTTGAACTTCGCCTTCAAGGATTACTTTAAGACGCTCTTTGATTTCAAGAAAGAGAGGGATGGTTACTGGAAATGGTTTGCTGGAAACCTGGCCTCTGGTGCTGCAGCCGGTGCGTCTTCTCTCCTTTTTGTTTACTCTCTGGACTACGCTCGAACTCGGCTGGCTAATGATGCAAAGCCTGCAAAGAAAGGAGAAGAGAGGCAATTTAATGGGCTTCTTGATGTTTACAAGAAGACAATGAAATCTGATGGTCTCGCTGGTCTCTATCGCGGCTTCAACGTCGCATGTGTTGGTATTACAATCTATCGTGCCCTGTACTTTGGGCTCTATGATTCTCTGAAGCCAGTTGTTTTGGTTGGAGACCTGCAGGTACGCTGCAATCTCTGTGATCTGTGATCTTAGCAGTGTGAATTTCTTGCCTTATTCCAATTCAATCTGTTAGAACTATCAGTGATTTCTGAGGAGAACTTGTAATCTAGGGTTTACAATGCTTTGAGCAACTAACCCCTGGAACCCTATATGGAGAGTCCTGATTTCTTCAGAAATGTCGTTTGTGCAGAATAACTTTTTTGCTAGTTTTCTTCTGGGGTGGGGCTGTACAATTGGTGGTAGTCTTACTTCGTATCCTTTCGATACTGTACACAGAAGAATGATGATGACTTCTGGTGAGGCAGTAAAGTACAAGAATTCCATGGATGCATTTTCACAGATTGTCAGAAAAGAAGGTGCCAAGTCACTCTTCAAAGGTGCAGGCGCAAATATCCTGCGTGCTCTGGGTGGAGCCGGTGTGTTAGCCGCATATGACCAGCTGCAGTTAATTCTTCTCGGGAAGAAATATGGCTGTGGCGGTTAAATTTTTTCACATTTTAAAGTTTTTTTATCATCAAAATGAAGCTTCTGTTTAAGATTTAATAAAAAATTAATTAAATTAATTGTATTATTTACTTTTTAAGAATGGTTGAGAGTTTATGGATTTATTATTATTATATTTTAAATAAAGTTTTTTTATTCATCAAAATGAAGCTTCTGTTTAAGATTGTAATAAAAAAATTAATTAAATTAATTGCTACTTATTTACTTTTTTTAAGAATTGATATTTATGATTTATTATTATTATATTTTTTTAATAATTAGTTAATTTCAATCTTTGCGTTCTTTTGTTAGCCTAATAATTTTTTTATTTTTTCAATAGGCTTGAGTTTTAGTAATATTTATGATTTTATTTAAATTTAATTAATATTATAATTTAATTAACTAAATTTAAATAATATTATAATTTATTTAACATTTAAAAAAATATGTAAACCCATCTTTTAAGGAAGATACTCAAGCGGACCACTCCTCAGCAGAGTGGGGCGGATTACTATCCCGTCACCAATTATTCCACATTTTATGAAGGAGCGGGGTACAATTTTTCGTTTAATGTGATTGGATAATGTTTCTAATTTCCTTCTCTCGTGTCCGGCATATTTGCGTACAAGTATTTTGTTTATTTTTCTATTATCTTTTTATTTACATGGAATTAGAGTTGGAATAAAGCAATTGTGTTTTCTTCTATTAGATTATAGCATTTGCTTTCTGGTCAAGGTACATTGATTTTGTAATTTATTTATTTTATTTGTATAATTTTTTTATTTTTTATTTTTACCGAAATGTTGAATTTTATATTGATTTTTTAGTTATTTTAAAAAATAAGATTTCTAATTTTTTGGTAATTATTTTTTATTGGCGTTTAAAACGGTTTTGATGGAACATAATTTCTCTTAGTGCGAGGGCCTTTTTATTTGTTGATATTATTTGTCAGTGTTCATAATTCATTAAAAAAAACAATTAATTTTTTGAATGCTTATTTCGATGGTGAATGCTTGACACTGACAATGTTATCCCTGACCTTGCTATGTCTGACATTGTTACTACTTTGTCCAATGTCGTTGAGCAATTGTGCAGAGGAAGCTTGGTATTCATCATCACTATTCCACATTCTGCACAGAAAAAAAAAATCTCTTATGTTTAACATAATTTTTTAAAAGCATGTTGAAGTTCTAGAGTTTTGCTTGTGCGGAGCCTTCCGTGCAGAGAGCTTCACACAAGAAAAGCTCTGCACACCTATCCTTTGCCTCAGAACTTCTATATGTGCTTGATTCAAAAATATTTAAAAAAAGCGGAACTGGTTTCGCTAATGTAACTAGTAGATCGAAGTTTTATTCTTAATACTTTGGTGGTGTTTGTGTCAAAGAAGTTGGGGCGTTAGGGAAATTGCAATTACTAGAAAACAAATCAAGTGAATTAAATTAGTGGTAGTGTGAGTGATAAGATATTAAACTATGTGAGTGCGGAGGTCCGAACCTTTTCTATGGATCCCTGCACCTCTGAACTCGGGGAGTTAAGCTACACACCTCCGTACTCAAAGATTCAAAAGGAAGTTGTATTACAAATGGAAGCTATGAAATTCGAGAAGACGTGGTTTGAAGATTAATATGAACATTCATAGTGGGAATGATAATCTGGTGCAAAAATATCACGAATGGAGTTTTCTCCCTGCACGCAATGTATGTTATATTCTAATTCCAAATACTTTTTGGCCAAAAGAAAGCCACTACATCCTGCCCGAGCCTCAAGAATAGTTGGAATCCAGAAGAATTGTGAGATAAAATCGTTGGTTTTATTTATTAATGATTAAAACTTAGAAATGTGTGGTTGAGCATAGAGGTTGGTCTGAATTGGGGCAACTTCCAAATAGCAGAGGTTGGCCTAATACAGTTTCATCCTTCCTGTATCAGATTCCGAGAAATAAACATTGGTAAACTTGACATCACGGAAACAATTCGAAATCGTAGTGAAATGTTTTCTTTGTATCTCAATTGATAGTCATGGGATTGCAGTGACATTAGTAGAAAAAACTTCAACAACCCCCAGATATTTTCTATTCACATATTCTACAAAATGTTTTATTGGATCTCCTTCATCATCGAAGATGAACATTTCCCTAAGAAGGTATGTTGAAAATGGAAACAAGAAAAGCCTGATTTAACTTTCCCTTGAATTGAATTAGGAGAAAATTGTAATTCCACATCACAAGACAACAAGAATGAGTTAACTAAGTTAATTTCACATAGTTAGCTCATTTAATTCGAGTTGAGAGCATAACTTGAGTCATGTATAGTGGTTCCTAAATTTTAGGAGCCTAGGTTGAGTTTAATTTGAGATGTAATAGTTTAGTTCAATTAAACTGAGTTGATGTCAGTTAAGCTAGTTCCAACTATTGGAGGAACTAGTAGGAGGTCTAGTAGTGGGGTGCAACTTCATGTGTTCAACTACTTAACTGATAAATCAATCATAATTAACTCATGCATGGATGAAATTTGAGTTACCCAGTTGAGCTTGGAGTTCAAAGGCAGTGTACTATCAATTGTATAATTTTTCGAGTTGTACATGTGGTGCATGCAGTGAGAGAAGGGCCTATAAGGGTTGCACAATTTAGGATGTGGATTTCCCTAATTGATAGGGGGCTAATTCCTTGAGGAACAACGTAAGGACATAGGAGCTTGGCAAGCATGAGAATTGGCAAAGTATTGGCCAGAGTCAGTTTGTGAGGCAGTGGGATAGATTGTACTTGTGCAGAGATTGTTCAGGTTGAACAAACATTGTGTTTTCTTCTTTATTTTTCTAGTCTAATGTAATATACAAATAGGAAGGGGTTTTGAGTAGCAAGATTTCCCCTTAGATAATTCTCTGAGCGTATGTGATTGAATCTTGTCTCATGTTTTGTGATTTCTCGATTGATTAATTGTTTTCGTTGATGAGTAGAGTAGATTCAAGTCTTTTGTTTTAGAAAATTACATAAGAAGTTTGAATCTATCAGGAATTTCTACATGGTATCAGAGTAGGAATCACAATAGAAGAGAAGAATTCGAGTTTGTCTTTGCAGGTGAAATTGAATTTGCAATATCATTCTTCAGAGCTAGCAGGATGTCGTTCTATGGATTGAGACTTGAGTATTCCCTTAAGGGTAGCTCAGATTATATTGCTTAGAAGGACAGAATGGAGGCAATGTTGGAAGATAATGGGTTGAAGGAGTTCATAGACAATGATATTCCTAAGCCTTCACCAATTAATGCTCATGATATGGCAGAGTGGAAGAAATGTGTGGCAAAGGTGAGGAGGATCATACTAGAAGGAGTTCGAGATCATATTGTCTCAATCTTCATGGGAAGGATACCCCATATGCAATGTGGCAAGCCTTGATAGAATTGTTTCATAACAACAGTGACCATAAGAAGCTGGCATTGAAGGACAAGGTTTAGAAGATCAAGATGGAGAAGGGTGACACAATACCATAGTACCTAAGTAGGTTCACCCAATGTCAGGATGAACTTGGGAGTGTTGGTATTACAGTTGTTGAAGATGGTCCGGTAAGCCTAGAACTTCTAGGCCTTCCCAAGAGTTGGCACAACTACCAGGATTCAGTAAATGGGAGGGAGAAGCTACCAAATTGGGAGTGATTGTGATCCAACTTGGTGCAAGAAGAGATAAGGCAGAACACCAGAGATGTAACCTCAGCCAAGCATGATGATGAGGAGAATTGTGCCTTGGCTGGAAAGGAAAAGAAATGGAAAGGGAAGAAATCCCAATCATGTAGGTTTTGACCCTGTACAGAAATTACCTACAAACAAATTCTTAAAACACATAAAATATACAATGGCAAGAAACACAAAACAAATACACAGAGATTTTCTCCTGGATCCCAAAACTGGGACTACCAAATTGATTTTTAATTATATTCCTTTCAATGTTACAATACATACATATATACATACATACATACATACATATGTATATATATATATATATATATATATAATATATATATATATATATATATATATATACATGTTGAAGCATCCATAAACCCTAATCCACTAATCTTGCATTAGAACATAATTGTAGTTCCCTTGACCAGATCTACAAAATACCATGGGTAGAAAAACATCATGCCCAAAACCATGTGCAAAAACCATGCACAAAATCATAGATAGGTTTTCCTACTTAATATAGGGTCCAAATTTTTTTCCTCGGGGTGTTGCCCCAGACCCTGTAGAGGGGGGCTACCACACCCCTCAAACCCCCTGACAAGGGGGGTTGTCGCCTCCCCTATGACCCCCTTATTGCGCTTGACACAACGAATAGAGGGGGCTATAACGCCCCTTGTGACCCCCCCACATAAGGGGCTAGTCGTGGAGAGAATATAACACACACCCAACATTCTCCCACTCGTTGTTTCTTTTCCAGGGGGGAGCACATGATAGCTTAGTCATTGGTCCAACCCTGCAATGCCCATTGTTTCTCTACACCAAGAAAACTTATCAGTGCTCACACACTTCGTTAATGCATCCACATCATTCTTCAAAGCGTCGACCTTTACCAAAAACATTGTTTTTCCTTGACCATATCTCTCACAAAGTGATATTGAACATCAATGTGCTTTGTCTTTAAATGATAAGCAGGGTTGTTTGCCAAGAAAATTGCACTTTTCCTGTCACAGTCTATCCTTATATCTCATTGTACCAACCCCATACTTGAACTCAATCTCTGCAACCAAAATGCTTCCTTGCTTGCATGAGTGGTTGCCATGTATTCTTCCTTTGTAGTTGAAAGTGCCACTACAAACTGTCTTTTGCTCATCCAACTGACTGCACCTCCAAACAGGGTAAATACATACCCACTTGTAAATCTTCTCTAATCTAAATCTCCAACCCAATATGCATCAACAAATCCATGGATATCCAAAACTCTATCCAATATTGGTCTTCCTTGGTAGCATAGACCACAATCACTAGTGCTGTGCAAATACCTAAAAACCCACTTCACTGTTGTCCAATGCTTCTTCTCTAGTTTTGACATAAACATACTTAATACTCCCACTGCATGTGCAATGTCTGGTCTAGTACATACCATTGCATACATCAAGCTACCAACTGCACTTGCGTATGGAACATGAGACATGTTTTCTTCCTCTTCTTATGTCTTGGGACATTGTTCAGCAGATAAATTTTCACTTACGGGAATAGGAACCTTCACAGGTTTACTATCCTACATATTAAATCTATGCAATATTGTCTTGACCACAGGGTCTTCACTTGGGGAGCAATATCATACCACATGGGTTCATATTGGGGGATATTTATTGAGGAAAAAATGACATAATATATCGGGGGATATATAGGGGGGAGAGGGTTTTTATATTAGCAGGTATAAAAAATGGAGTCCAAAGTTAAAAAAATATATATAAAGGGGCATAAAAAATGTTAATGAAAAAATGGAGACCTACAATATCTAGTGAAAATAGGGGGTTAAATAATGTGATTTTTAGAGGTATTTTCCAATATGTAGTCAAATTAAGGGTATTGTTTAATATGTCATGAACGCACGTGATATGTTACAGATTCATTGAGTGAAGCCCCCATGGTCTTGACATACTTCCTTTGGTTTAACCAGAGCTTCCTCTTTGCATGATCTGTTTTAATCTCCATACCTAAAATATAGTTTGCAGCACCAAGATATTTCATGTTGAATTTGGAGGACAATTGAGTCTTCAAATCTTGGATAATTTCTTTGTTATTCCCAATCAACAACATATCATCCACATATAGGACCAAATAAATAACACGATCACCAATTAATTTAAAATACACACAATGATATGCTTTTCTTTTAGTGAAGCCAAGTCCCCATATATATGTATCAAATTTTTGATACCACGTCCTTGGTGACTATTTTAAACCATATATTGACTTTTTTAACTTGCATACCAGTTCTTTCTTACCCTTCGCTGCAAAGCCTTCAGGTTGCTTCATGTAGATCTCTTCTTCCAGACCCCCGTGAAGAAATGTTGTCTTCACATCCATCTGTTCTACCTCAAAATCAAAATCAGTAGCAACACATAAAAGTAATATAATAGAAGCTACCACGAAAACTTGAGAAAATATATCACCAAAATAATTTCTTGGCACCTAGGAATAACCTTTTTCTACCAACCGAGATTTATATTTCTCCACCTTGCCTTCTGCATTCATCTTCTTCTTAAACACCCATTTGCTTCCAATGGGTTTCCTTCCATTCGACAACTCCCTCAGATCCAAAGCCTCATTTTTGTACAAAATGTCATTTCATCAACCATGGCCTCTTTCCAGAGCTTACCATCCTCTTAATCCATTACCTCCCTGACAGTTCTAGGATCATCATCAGTAATTGATAAAGCAAAATTTGAATAGAAAGAATATGACCTATACCTTTCTGGCCACCTTCTTTCTTGAACTAATCTTCTCACCGCTGGAGTTTGTGGCTCTTCATCTTCTAATTCCTCTTCTATTATAGAGTCTGATTCTTCCTCCTTTAGGTCAAACTCTATCTTCTTGGGTTCCTTTGGTAGGACTTCATGTTTAATAACATTTTTCACCTCTCTAAACACCACATCTTAGCTAAACATAGCCTTCCTTGTTTTTGGGTTCCAAATCTTATAACCTTTTAAACCATCCTTATACCCAATAAAGATGCACCTTTCAAATTTACTATCCAGCTTGGTTCTTTTCTCCTTTGGAACATGTACATATGCATCACAGCCAAATACCCTCAGATGTGAAAGAGAGGGCTTCTTACCAGTCCATACCTCTTGTGGAAACTTATCCTCCAATGTTGATGAAGGTGATCTATTAACCAGGTAACATGCAGTCTCCAATGCCTTTGCCCAGAATTCTTGTCCTAACTCGACACCACAGGCATGCTTCTTACCTTTTCCATCAACGTCCTGTTCATTCTTTTTGTAACTCCATTTTTTGAGGTGTGTATGGAGTAGTCTTTTGTCATGATATACTACATTTCTTACAGAACTCTTCAAATTCCTTCTCGCAGAACTTTCCATCATTATCTGTCCCTCAACACCTTTATCTTCTTCTCTGTCTAGTTTTCCACCAGAGACTTAAATTCTTTAAACCTGTCAAAGAATTTAGATTTCTTCTTGAGGAAATATATCCATGTATTCCTTGAGAATTCATCTATAAATGATACATAGTACACATACTTACCCAGTGATGGAACCGACACAGGTCTAAACTCATCACTATGCACAAGCTCTAATATATGTTTTTCCCACTTAGCACTAGAGGGGAAACTCACCCGATTTTTCTTCCCATATACGCAATGTTCACATAAATCGAAATCTAGAGAGAAATTAGACATACCTTCTACCATACCATTACCATGAAGTATTCGAAGGCCCTCCTCTCCAATATGTCCAAGTCTTTGATGCCATAACATGGTCTTTTCTCCAGAGACCACAAGGTTTTCTGCTACACTTTTAGGGACCACAGAACTGTTGCACCCATCAATAACAATGATACCCATAAGATTGTACAAAGTTCCAATCAGAACTCCCTGCATCAATAAATCAGAACTCCCTGCATCAATACCAATGCTCCTCAAACTGTTATATACCTAGGGGGGGTAATATGGGGTACAAAAGGAGGTACCCAAGGTAATAATATAATAATGGGATGGGCCATAGTAATAAATAAGGTGGTTAACCCATATAATGTAAGGGACCACAAGTAGTTAGTAATAATTAATGGGCCCATGGTATTAGTTCGATGGTATGAGGGAACCATGGTAATGATCCATGGTATTGTATGTATGAGGCCTATATAGAGGCTAGAGACTCCACATGGAGATAGGTCAAGGAATTGTGTCAAGGATTATTGTATGTACAGGCATATGGTTTGTGGAGTGTTCTCCTTCCTTCAGGAGTGAATGTATGGTGTTGCCCTACCATAAGGGTTTGATCAATAAAGAGTCATTTCATATTATTTCTGGGTTTATTTGCATTATTTTATATTTTCATATCAGATCTATAATATTTTTGGGTTAGATATATAACAAGTGGTATCAGATCTATAACAGATTATTGTATGAACAGGCATATGGCTTGTGGAGTGTTCTCCTTCTTTAAGGAGTGAATGTATGATGTTGCCCTACCTTAAGGGTCTTGATATCAATAAAGAAGCATTCTATCTATTTTGATCTTGTTATTATTGGGTATATTTGTTATTTCTCATATATTCTGGGTTAGATATATAACAAGTGGTATTAGAGCTATAACAAGTGGTATCAGAGCACTTTCTTGGGCAACAAAGAGGAGATTTTTTTTTTTTGCATCATTTATCTTGCTTACATAAATCAAATTTTTGGACAATGTAGAAATATGTAGAATACCTGTAAGCGTTCTAATCCTTCCACCTTGCAACTTCAACTTGACTTTTCCATGAC
This sequence comes from Pinus taeda, assembly GCA_000404065.3. Lineage (NCBI taxonomy): Eukaryota > Viridiplantae > Streptophyta > Pinopsida > Pinales > Pinaceae > Pinus > Pinus taeda. The sequence continues at coordinate 99,781 of APFE030269047.1, read as the reverse complement.
TGAATATTCTAACCTTCCTATCATCCCATAATAATACATCAGCACCATCATATTTCTCATGTTCGCAGAACCACTCCCTATGGGGAGTGAAGTGAAAGGATGCACCTGAGTCAATCAACCATGCCTCATGATCTAAATGTGTACTTGAAGAAGAAGCCAAGTACACATCCTCACCTTCATATAAGCTGGTTTTCACCTCTGCATAAGGATCATTGTCATATCCCTTTCCTTTCTGAGAAGCTTTAGATCTTCAGTCCTTTTTGAAGTGCCCTTCCTTTCCGCATTTCCAGCACACCTTTAAAGGTTTTCTTGCAGATTTAGATCTCCGACTTGAGGATTTATTTTTGTTTTTGTTCAAGGACCGCCCTCATACAGACAAGGCATCAACATTTTGGCCCTCCATATTTTTCCATCTCATCTCCTCCGAAAGCAAGGATGAGACTATTTCATCAAACTGCAAGGAAATCACATTGCTACCTATTGCAACAACCAGATTATCACACGAATCTGGTAGATAACACAACAAATTGATACACTTATGTTCATCTGACATTTTTATATCAATAGATAACAATTGGCTTACCACAGTATTAAAGGTGTTCAAATGCTCTGTCACCGAGTCTTCATCCTTCATCCTCAGGTTATACAATGTTTTCCATAGGAACAATTTATTCACCAGAGACATAGATTGGTACGAATTCTCTAACTTGTCCCACATAGCCTTCATCAAAGCTTCCCTTGATACATTCAACAATACTGAATCTGATATACACAACCGCATTGTGCTCTTTGCCTTTTGATCCAACTTCTCCTAGTGTTCAGTTAACATTACCATTGGTTTAGTACCTGGATCTACCGTGAGCCACTAATCTTTATCCACCAGCAGATCCTCCATCTTGAATTTCCACAACTCAAAACTCTGACCATTAAATTTCTTGATCTCTATATTTCCAATGCTTTCCATCTTCTTTCACCACAAGAATCGATCCCATAGATCTTCCACTGAACAGGGTCTACCACAGGCCCAAGCAAGACCCCTCAGCAGCAAAGGTGTCCTCTTGAAGCCAAAACAACTCTTATTCCAAATGTTGGTTTTAACCTTGTACAGAAATTACCTGCAAACAAATTCTTAAAACAAAAAAATACACAATGGTGAGAAACACAAAACAAATACACAGAGATTTTACCCTAGATTCCAAAACCTTAAACTACCAGATTGATTTTTCATTATATTCCTTTCAATGTTACAATACATATATATACATGTCAAAGCATCCATAAACCCTAATCCATTAACCTAGGATTAGAACATAACCATAGTTCCCTTGATCGGATCTAAAAAATACCATGGGAAAAAAACCATCATGCCCAAAACCATGTGCGTAAACCATGCACCAAACCATAGGTAGGTTTTCCCACCTAATATAGGGCCCAAAATTTTTTTCCCTAGGGCACCACCCCAGACCCCATAGAGGGGGGTTACTGCCCCCCTCAAACCCCCCGACAGGGGGAGGCTATCACACCCCTTGTGATCCCCCTGCTACATCCGATGCAACGAACAAAGGGTTCTATCGCCCCCCCCATGCATGGGGCTAGTCATAGAGAGAATATAACACACACCCAAAAAATCCAAAGGAGATTATGGTCACACGGGCAAGAAGAAAGACTTGTAGAAGATTAAATGTTTTCACTATCATGAGTTGGGACACTATGCCACGAAGTGTCTACACAAGAAGCCCTCAGGAGGAGCGGTAGGTGAAGCTTTAGCTTCACAATTCGACTTGGATTTCATAGTCATTGCATGCATGGTAACATTGATGATGGGTAGTGTGTGGTATCTGGATAGTGGAGCCTCATTCCATATGAAGGGAAACAAAGATTTTTCCAGTTAGTTAGAGGAGAAGAACCTCCACATGCACATGGAGATGGGAGATGATGAAATGTATAGCGCAACCAATATTGGTATAGTTTCTTTTCAGAGGGAGTTTGGTTCTTCTCTCACATTAAAAAATGTCTTGTATGTTCCGGGTATGAAGAAGAATTTAGTTTTACCTGTTATGTTGGAATACCATGGCTATGATGTGATATTTAGCAAAGAAAAGGCTTTCCTTAGACATATCACCACAAGATAAGTGAAGTGGATCAGGGGTCGGGTGAAATATCTCTACAAATTAGATGTATAAGACTGTGTTTCCCACAACACGAAAGTAGAGAAGTTGCAAAGCTGAGACATCAGTGAATTATGGCATAGGAGACTTGGCCATTTGCACCATGGAGCTTTGAAGATCATGCATCATATTTCTAGAGGACTTCCCAAGGGTGGAATAGAGAAGCGAGGTACATGTAAAAGGTGTACACTGGGGAAGTACACCAAAGCCATCTTTCATGATAATGATAGTAGAGTGCAATAATCCTTGAAAGAGTTCACTCAGATGTGCGTTGACCTTTCTCAATAACCTCCACGACCAAGCACAAGTATTATGTGATATTTGTAGATGATTTCTCACGTAAGTGTTGGATTTTCTTAATGTAGAAGAAAGACCAGACATTATCCAAATTTTGTGAATTCAAAGCACTTTTTGAGAAAGATACTGGTAGGAAAGTGAAGGCTCTCAAGAGCGATAACGGTGGTGAATATGTGTTGAATGAGTTCAAGAAATTTTGTGCATCAGAAGGCATTCAACGAGATTTAATAGCACCCCATAACCCACAACAAATTGGGGTGGTTGAGAGGAAAAACAAAAGTATTGTGGGAGCTATATGGGTGATGTTGCATGATCAGGGCCTACCATTGCACTTGTGGGCTGAAGCATGCAACATGAATGTATATGTGCAGAACAAGAGTCCTCACCGAACTCTTGGGATGAGTACACCAAAAGAAGATTTTTGAGGGAAGAAACCATGTGTGTCACACTTTAGGATCTTTGGTTCATCAGTATAATGTCATGTTTCCAAGGATTCAAGGAAAAATATAGAGACAACAACTGAGTTAGGCATATTTGTGGGGTACATTGATACACCTCACAACTATTGGGTGTACCTTCCATCCCACAGGATGATAGTTGTTCATAGAGATGTGAAGTTCGATGAAGAGAAGGCCATGAGATGTTCCCTTGAGAGAGAGCTTCACTTACATGCAGATGAGGAGATTTTGGCTCCAAAAGAAGAACCTCAAGATGATGTGGAGTAGCTACAAATAAAGGAGTAGAGAGTGGCAGCACCCACTCATGCAGATACATCCATAGATGGAAGGAAGCACACTATGGAATATGATAGATTATTGCATGATGCTAGAGAGAATGTGGGAGCACCCACATCATAACACAGGTAGAGGAGGTCACCATATCAATACACTAGATACATGGATCTCATGAGTGATCTAGTTGAGACAAAACCATCCTCATTTGAGGAATCAGTGCAGAAGCGAGTATGGATTGATGCCATGGTAGAGGAATATGATTCCATATTCAGAAACAATCTATGTTAAGTTGTCCAAAGCCCAAAGAAGAATTCAGTGATAGGTTATAGGTGGATCTACAAGGTGAAGCAAGTAGGAGATGGAAGCATCGAGAAACACAAGGCCAAATTTGTGGCCAAGGGGTTCTCTCAGCTGGAGGGAATTGATTACGAGGATACCCTTGCTCTAGTATCAAGGTACTCTTCTATCATATCAATTATAGCACTTGCAACGTAGATGGGATGGAAGATACATCAGATGGATGTGAAGACAACATTCCTCACTGGAGTGATTAAGGAAGAGGTGTACATTGAGTAGCCGGAAAGATTTTAGACTTTCGATAGAGAGTTGCATGTGTGCAGACTCAAGTGAGCATTGTATGGATTGAAATAAGCACCCCATGCTTGGTACACTAGGATTGAAAGCTATTTCACTAGGTTGGCCTTCACCAAAAGTGAAGTAGATGCAAACCTTTACCATATTGTGGTTGAAGGAAAATTATTTATTATAGTATTATATGTCGATGATTTAATTCTAATGGGTGATGAGAAGCTAGTCAAATATTGCAGAGAGGATCTTGCAAGAGATTTCAAGATGAAGGACCTGGGGCTCATGTATTATTTCCTTAGTATGGAAGTATGACAAAGAGATGGGGAATTGTTTGTCTCTCCGAGCAAGTATGCCAACGAGATACTGAAGAGGTTCCACATGGAGAGCAATAAACCCATGGAGACTCCTCTAGCATAGAATTGGAAGAAGGAATGTGCTACTTTAGATGAAGTAGTGGAGGCTACTATCTATAGGCAGATTGTGGGTTCACTTAGGTATTTGGTGAACACACGACCAAACATGTGTTATGTAGTTAACCAACTTATTCAAGAAATGGTTAAGCCAACCAAACTATATTGGAAGGAAGCCAGACATGTGTTGAGATACATTAGAGGCACCACTCAGTTTTTTTTTTGGTACATGTAGACAGATGGAGCGAAGCTGCAAGGCTTCACATATGCAGATTGAGTAGGTATTCCATTGGATAGGAAGAACACATCAAGAGGAATCTTCAGTATTGAGTTAGAAACAATTTCTTGGTATAGCAGGAAGCAAATATTAGTTGCACCAGTTTAGCAGAAGCAAAGTACACGGCTGCTAGTCAAGTAGCTTGTGAAGCTATCTGGATGAGGACGATTCTTGTTGGGTTATTTGTTAAGATGATGGATCCTATAGTGATTTACTGTGACAATCAGAGTTGTATCAAACTCTCTGAGAATCCAGTTTTTCATGATCAATCCAAACATATCGACAACTGGTATCACCATATACGAGATTGTGTGCAGAGGAGAATCATGTTGTTGGAGTACAATCCTACAGAGGAACATGATGCAGATATTTTGACTAAGGCATTGCCAAAATCCAAATTCGAGTTCCATAAGGGCAGGATTAGGGTAGTAGATAATCCCTTTCTTGTTGAGAGGGAGTGCTGAAAATGGCAACAAGAAAATCTAGATTTAATGTTCCCTTGAATTTCCCTTGATTTAAATTAGGAGAAAATTGTAATTCCACATCACAAGACGACAAGAATGAGTTAACTAAGTTAATTCACTTAGTTGGCTCCATTAATTCGAGTTGAGGACCTAACTTGAGTCATGTAGAGTGGTTCCTAGCTTTTAGGAGCCTAGGTTGAGTTTAATTTGAGTTGTAATAGTTTAATTCAGTTAAATTGAGTTAATGTCAGTTAAACTAGTTCCAATTGTTAGAGGAACTAGTAGGAGGTCTAGCAGTAGGGTGCAACTTCATGTGTTTAGCTAGTTAATTGATAAATCAGCCATGTACTATTAGTTGCATAATTTTACGAGTTGTACATGTGGTGCATGCAAACAAAGAATGACCTATAGATATTGCGCAATCCAGGATGGGGTTTTCCCTAATTAAATGGGGTCTAATTCCTTGAGAAATGGCGCAAGAAATAGGAGCTTGATAGGTAGAAGAATTGGCTAAGTATTGACCAAATTTATCTTGTGAGGCAGTGTGATAGATTGTACTTGTGTAGATATTGTTTAGTTGAACAAGAATTGTATTTTCTTCTCTATTTTTATGATCTAATGCAATATACATATAGGAAGAGGTTTTGAGCAACAAGATTTCCCCTTAGATGAATCTTTAAGCATATGTGATTGAATCTTGTCTCATGTTTTGTGATTTCTCAATTAATTAATTGTTTCTATTGATGATTAGAGTAGATTCAAGTCTTTTGTTTTAGCAAATTACATAAGAAGTTTGAATCTACAAGGAATTTATACAAGGTAGGTAGGTAAAAATACATGTTATTTTCGAGAAACTACTAGGTTTCTATTGTTAAAACTAAAAAGCAGGCCAACGCCTTTTTACATCCAATATCTATTTTTCTTCATCATATTTCCAAAATTGTTCAATGCTTATTCTATTCCTGCCATGCCTTGATTTTATGAGAAATTTTACATTGTTAACCTTATAAATTCTCCAAAAAATACCCTGAATTTCTACATAAAAGCAAAACACTCAAAATGTGCATGACTGAATCTAAAAACTACCCACTTCCCATGTCCAGATTTCCTGAATGATCAGTTAGTTCATTTTTCTCTATGTCCATGTGAGTCAGAGGCACTAAAGGTTCTCCTTGGTTCTCCCTCTTGTCCAAAGCTTCTGGCGTACAAGGATGAAATACTTAAGGTAGGATGAAAACATCCTTGAGGACACTCACAATGGCCATATTGATGGTCACTTCTCTAAGAGTTTTTCCATCTTTGTGACCAGAGTCTTCTCCATGAGTTGTAGATGGAGCATGTCCTCACACAAGTCATCCAATTGAAAGAGACCAATGCGAAGTGATACCTCGCTTCAGAGATTATTTTATCACTAACCTTAGTGACAAGAGATGAAAGTTCCATTTTTATTTCCTCCATTTGTCCCTCCATTGTATGCGGACCTCCATTACTTGTTGAAGCTACCATAATTATAGTGACCAATACTTTGTAAATATTTAGTGCAAATTTCTCCTCCAACTTGCCACTTAAATAAGTCTTACTACAAGGAATGTCGCCATCAATGAAGAGGGAAGTGCATTGAGGCCGAATTCCCTGCTCTTCTTGCTCAAGTCTCGAATTTCCATTTTGGAACCCACCAATATTCTCAACCTTGTGTGAATATTAATGGCATGCATTACATTCATGGAACCTACCATATTCAAATGAGATTGAATATTTAATGTTTGCTCTGTCATTAACCAACTGTCTATCTACATGACACATTCTCACCCTAGCTCCTGGGTGTAAACATGTAATCCTTAACCTTGCATAGATAATTTGGGTTTTTGGATAGTGGTCCAAATCTCAATCTGAGCTCCACACATGATTACCCTGTCATGTCTTATCTCCTCATTCATTACTGCCATCAGTAGATTGTTCCATAGAAATTTATTCATGGGATGTGATGGAAAGAGGTGGTTCGTGGATCAGGGATTAATACTCCTTATTCAAGGAAGGATCCTTTATTTGCTTGAGCATCTATCATTTGATTTGTTTCCATTTTTACATGGTAGAATTCAAATTTTTCAAATTATTGAGTTAGAGACTCGAGTAGCTGAAGGATGGGAGTAAGATCAACAACTATTTTCGAGAAATTTCGTCATTTCTGAAGGATGATCATTGAGTCTTCAATTACCCAAAGTTGATGAATTTCCTTTGCTTTTGCAATGTTCATTCATTTTCAAAGAGCTAGGGATTTTTCCTGATTATTTGTATCAATCCCTAGACCCCAGACAAACTTCATCTCTATTTCTTCGTCGAGGTGGAAAATGGTCCCTCTCACTCCTGCCTCCCCCAGATTACCTTACGTTTCTCTTTCAAAGAAAAGAAGATGCTTACTTGAAGAGAGACACCATTCTCTAAAATGATATCGTTTCGTTCTAATGATGTAAGGTTGGTGAGTTTTATTAATATTCATGACCTAAAGTTCCTTCTAAGTGAAGCCATTGCCTAATATATTTTCCAATTCTTTTGGATCGAATCTTATTGAGGATATCACTTCAAACTACATCTAAGTGGGCTTAGAAGCTATTAAGTTCGGGTTTGACTTTCAATCATTGAAGATGACCTAATTGCGAGTGAGCCAAATTGGCCAACATAAATATTTTAGAATAGCCATCCAACATCTCATTATTGTTGATTCTGAGCCATGATGCAAAGGATATTAAGATCTCTAGTTCCCAAACATTTCAAACCATCCCAAAGGGATATTTTGGATTTTCCCAATAGGATTAAGAGCCATTTTGCATACATGAAAAGACAAAGAACATCGATAGAATAAATGGATGATGTCCTCTTCAACTTCTTTGCAAAGAACGCACCTTGATGTCCCTTGAATTTTTCTTTTCTTCAGATTCTTGGTTATTAGAATCTTCCCATGAAGAATTTCCCAGCAAAATATATTTACCTTTGGAAGCCCATCTTTGTTCCAAATAAAATTCTAGATTATGGAGGGTTGAGGGTGACAGATTTTTTTAGAAGACGTTCATATCCTTTTTTTACCGAGTAATACACTTCCTTGCCTCTTGTCCATATTCTTATGTTTAGTCAGGAGGAAGAAAATGATGTATATCCCTTCAAGGATTTAAGAAGTGCTAGCCTTAACTTAAAAAGATGAGGGGGGCAATCTAATTGACACCAACCTACCCAATTACCTTCTTAATACCAAACTAAGAGATCAACAAGGGTACAAAGACCCTGATCTTCCATCTAGGTTACCATGTTGCAACCTTCTTGATGTTATTCAAAATTTGAGCCTAAGGTACCTTGTCTTTCCATATATGAATACACTTGCAATTTCCTGACTGTCATCCAATATTTTCCAATACCACTGGGGCTAATGATCTGCATAACTTACATATTTTAGTCCCCTGATCTTCCCAGGTTTCTAATTCTAGACTCAAAAGATGATTTTTGTGGAAGTATTTCCTAATAAATGTTGTTTTCCACCACTCTTTTGATTCAGATATTAGACGCCACACCATTTTTCCCCCCATTGCTATATTCATGTATTCGTGATCTTTTATTTCTAGACCTCCCAATTTTTTTAGACGATCAACTAATTTCTAATTTACTAGATGAAATCATCCCTCATTCCCTTTCCCTCCTTTCCATAGAAATTTCTGAATCATGTTGCTTATTTTGTGGATTACACTCTTACACACAAGAAGATTAGATCCAATGTATAAAGGAAGGGAAGAGAGCATTGACTTAATTAAAACTGCCTTTATTGCAACATTTAACCAGTGAGCCCCCATGAAAGAATCCTTATTTTTATTTTCTGAAGGACAACCTCCCAATCTTCTTTGTTTGAAGGAGCTAACGAGATGGGAACCCCTAGGTAAGAAAATGATTTCCAATCCATTAACAAAGGTATGCCTGGGATCCCAGATATTTCCTTCAACACGACCTCTGAACAATTCCATCCCATGAGAAGGATTTTCTTTTTATTTAGTAGTCCTATTGATAATAAAAGATAGGTTTCCAAAGTATTCTTGAATTAAACAACAATAATTCTTGATGTGCCTCCCAAAAATTGAGTATCATTAGCAAAATGGGAATGATTTATGTCTTTAACATTGTGAGCAATACCCAACCCTAGAAGCTTTCCATGGAGGCAAGTTGTCTCTAGATTTCTACTTGGGATTTCCGCTAGAATTATATACAAGAGAGGGGAAAGAGGACATCCTTGAAAAAAACCTCTGGAGGCTAAAAAGAAAGGAGATGGATGACCACTGATGAGAGGGGATATCTAGGGAGCCTTGATACATGCCTTGATCCAATATATGAATTCCTCACAAAATCCCATTTTTTTTTATAATAAGAAAATTTAGGAAAGATTGATTTACCCTGTCAAACTCATTTTCCATATCCAATTTGATGACCATCCCTGCTTTTCCTGCCTCTTTTCTTGAGTGAATAGATTCCTACACCAAAATTATGTTATCCAAAATATATGTATGTTGCATAAATCATCCCTAATTCTCAAAGTTGAGGGGAGGAAGTAAGGATTTCAAATGGTTGACTATGATATTGGTCAAAATTTTCTAAGAATAATTACAAAGAGAGATGGGATGAAAGCAAGAGAAATTAATAGGGTTAGATTCCTTTGGGATAAGGGCAAGAAAGGATGAATTTGTTCCTCCTCCCAATTTCTTCTTCACCCTTGATTGATTGAGCATAAAAAGCATGTCTTTTTTAATCATGAGCTAGAATGTTCGATAAAATAAAATGGGAAATCCATCAGGGCCTGGAGCCTTCGTAGGATCCAAAGCCCAAATTGTATCCAAGAGTTCTTCTTCACCAATTTCCTTAAGAAGTTGCACATTTGAAAGTGGAGAAATCGTAGAAGGGGTATCTTTAAGGAAATTATTCGCTTGATCCATATGGGTACTCTCTGCACTATAAACAGATTTGAAATGAAGGAATGCCTCATTTTTTATCTCCTCAAATGATGTAATTTTTGCCTTTCCTTCTACAGTGATTTCCTTGACTCAATTTCTGAGTTCCCTCACCTTTGTTTGCTTATGAAAGTATGAGGTATTTGAATAACCTTGCTTGAGCCATAGACTCCTTGATTTTAGTCACCATAGATGCTCCTCCTATCTACTCACTTTGTAAATTCTTATTGTTAACTTCTTTTCCTTTTGCATGTGTCATTTTTCTATAGGATTACGTCACAATGTTTATAATGGTCTTCCAGTTGTTTTATTAGATCCTTCCTTTTATGGCCAAGGGGATGATAAGATTCTTTTACCCATTTCTGGAAAGAAAGTTTTATGTTTCTTAGTTTAGATCCCCAGAAAAAGGTCGGAGACCCTTGAACTAGTAGCATCCAAGATTGTGAAATCAAATCCATCACACCTTCCTCAATGCAATCTAAGTTATAATGAAAAAGGATGGGCCCGATATTCTCAGCCTTGTCCAAGTTTAATGAAATCAGACGATGATCTGAATCCCCTTGTGCTTTAATATAGGAAAGGCACTCCAACCCTTTTGTCAACCAACTGCTATGTATTAGAAATCATTAAGTCGAGCTTCAATATGATTATTTCCTGATCTTTGATTCGTCCATGTTAAGTTTCCTCCTGTCAGCACCACATCAACTACGTCCCAGTTTGCTATTAAATCCTCCATACGATCCCTAAAGTTATCTCTCACTATACTTCCTCCTCTTTTTTCAGAAGCACTAAAACTTGTGTTGAATTTTACACCAATGATGTAGTTGAGGTGTAGATATCTTCTTTTAAGATCATATAAAGAGTCCCAAAATTCCACTTTCGAGCTATACAAAACTGGTGCATATATATTGATGAAGGGGATTTGGTTTCCTGTGATTTTTTACTCTAGTGGCACCATAATCCAATATGGAGATTTTAGACATTCCACAAGGATGAAGTGCAACTAAGACCAGAATATGCCCAACCCTCCTGGCACTCCTCATGATTGTTGAACCATTCCCTTGCTTCCTTTCTAGAATACTTCTATGACTTTGAAAATTTCTTGTTCCTCTAACTTCGTTTCCTAAAGAAATAAAACCCACAGAACTTCTTGATTCACTATATTTTTTAATTCAAGGGTTTTCGAAGGGATCCCTAAACCCCTTATATTCCATTATAGAACTTTCATTTGGAAGATGGATTTTGTAGAAGATCCCCCCCTTCCTTTCCTTCACATTTTTTACCTCATTTTCCTTTAAGGATTTCTATTATCACTAGTTGATTCCCCAATTTTTTGTTTTGCTCTACTTCCTTTTCTCTTACTACTTTTTTCTTAGGTCACCCCTTCTTTCTGGAACTCTTCATTTCATGGCTACTCCATCATCCCAAACCAAGTTTTGGGCGATATGCTTGGTTGATACACCAACGATTTCTTCTGCAACACTAACAACATGAGGGGTTGGCTGAACCAAATATTTTTTTTTGTGTCAGGATCTAAGGATTTGTGGGTTGTTGGAGAGGCACGTTCTCATTAAATTCTCCTTCTTCAATGTCTTCATATTCAGACTCCTCTTCATATTCTTCCTCATTCCTTTTGATAGGGTGATCCCTTGTATTACCCTATTCTTGATTTTGAAGGGCATATAACAGATTTGCAGAAGTGGATGCTTAGTTGTTTCCCTTGGGGGACTGGGGAGCTACCCCCTTCCCTTTGTTCCCACCTTTCCTTTGGGTTTTCCAATACTCCTCAGAAGGAGGGTTTTTTTCAAGACCCTTGTTGCTAGAATATTTTGAGAAATCATGAGAAAAATGCACGTATTCGTGACAGTACCAACACTTAAATGGGATTTTCTCATAGTTAAGAATTTTGTAGTGCTTCCACTTACCTAAGGTTAGGTTTATCTCCATTGGAAGACCATTTTTGAAATCAACCTCCACACAAATTTTTGTATAGGAAAACTGAAAACCTTTCGACTCTTCTTTGTCTAAATATTTTCCTACCCCATTTCCAATAGTTCTCAAGCACTTGTCACTCCAACAAGACAAAGGGAGATGGGGAATTTTGACCCAAACTAGGATTGTCATGTGAATGTCCTCATTAGGGTTGAAGTTGAGGGTCCATTTATTCCAGTACATTCCACGAGATCCAAATAAATATGGTCCATTTCAAAATATTATGTCTTGATCTTCCTTAAATTCAAAAAGAAAGGCAAAAGATACATTACCTACTACATACATAGCTATGTTACCTCTCATATTTTATTCTAGGTTTTGTCGATCCAAGCCTCCATTGACTGAGGAGATGGCCACATTGCAGTAAATTTCCCTATTAGGGCTCTTTCTGATTTGGCCAAACAAGTTCTTCAAGCACCTAATGGCAGAGCAATGTCACGAATCTCATCGTTTCTCGTCACAAATTTTGACTGTGAATCAACTATTCTCGCACGTTTAGGAATGGAAACAACTAGTGCTCGAAAGGTTGTTGCTTTATCGTCAAGGGAAGAAGAAGGAGGAGGGGGTGGAGAGGGGGAGGTTCCCCCTCTGTGTGTGCCATGAAGGGGTAGGGTTTCTACAGGCTTCAAGAGGAGCGCAAATGTAACGTTATTTGGTAAAAATACATGTTTATACATAAAAAAACAAAAATAGTCAATTCCAACGTTTTGCAAGTTGTACTTAAAAAACAACGAAGAAATTTCTTTAAATTATTTCGTATAAAATATAGTAAATATCTAATGTCATTATTCACTTTATTTTTTATTTATTAAAAACTAAAGGTCATGAAACAAGTTTGGATATCAATTTTTATATTGGTTTATGTCTATTATTAATATTTTACTATGTATATTATTATTATTTAAACAAAAATGTTTACACTTTCGTAAAAACCCAAATATTATTATTAAACAAATTTTGCACAATGAAAATACAAATATTATTATTAAACAAAAATGTTCACACTTCCGTGAAAACCCAAATATTATTATTAAACATATTCTACACAATAAAAACACAAATATTAATATTAAACAAATCTGCACAAGGAAAACACAAATATTATTGTTAAAAAAAATGTTCACACTTCAACACAACGAAACAAAAATATTATTATTAAAAAAATTCCACACATGGAAAACAGAAATATTATTATTAAACAAAATTGTTCACACTTATGCACAAGGAAAACACAAATATTATTGTTAAACAAAAATGTTGACACTTCCGCTCGACGAAAACACAAATATTATTATTAAACAAAAATGTTCACACTTCCACACAACAAAAACACAAATATTATTATTAAAAAAATAGTTGACACTTCCGCACAATAAAAACACAAATATTATTATTAAACAAAAATGTTCACGCTTCTGCACAATGAAAACAAAAGTATTTGAGTTAGATCAGTTGGAGGGCAGAACAAATAATGGAGCAAGCACAAACAAACGAAATGGGTTTGGGTGAAATGTGAGTTGCAAAATAAGGTACGAAGGAGTTGTGTGAAGGTGGATATGTGGGGGAAGCAGTGTGGAGATTGTTGTGCGGAGGAAGCATGTGAGGAGATGGAATTGCAGGAACTAATAATAAATTAATTAATGATAGTGGTAGAGGTAGGGAATATGTTGCATTGTAGCTACTAATCTTGCTATTATTATTATTATTATTATTTTAACACAAAATTAGAATAAGGTTTTTTTTTTTTAGTTGGTAAATTTATTATAATTTAGTTGTCAAATTAGTTGTGGAAACAATCATCATTGACTATTATTCATGAATGAAAGTTGATTCATCACTATTATTCAAAAAAATCCATGCCACCAGGAATTACCCTGTTGATGGTTCGTAAGGGGCATAGTTTCTCTCTTACCAGATGCCTCTAAGTCTCGGGCGTTCACCTATTCCGTAATATTCAAAGAAGACTAGGTCTTTTTTTTTTTTAAATGAGAAAGTCTACTATTAAGTTTGTGCTTGGTTGTAGCAAAATACACAGGAAAATTTACATTATGTTCTAGTAGACAATATTTTCTAGAAAGAATATGGGAGGAAATTCAAAATTTAAATCAAGCTTGCTACAATAGTCATTCTAGAAGCAAAAGCTACTAATACTATATGCTCGAAAAAATTGTCCACATTACAAAATGCAACTATCTTGAACAAGTATAGCTTACATAGGAGGATCAATGGACATCTTGTCTGAGGGGCTACTAAGGGCACTACTAGTCATGCTTTAGTTTTCATCTAGAGTTCTATGATATTGTAGGTCTACAAGTTGGAAATGAATGCAATCCAATTCGTCTTCAAACTGATTAATCATGGATTGATGTTGTTGGACTAAGCTACTGGAAGAGGGCACTAATCTCTTCATCATTTTCAACAAGAGGATGTCGAAAGTGATTGGAGGGATCAAAAATGTCGAAAGCTAAAGAAGGAACATGTTTATTTTCCGTTGTGTGTCTATGGCCAAAATTGCAAGAAGAACAACACACGCTAGAAGGATAAGTAGGGGTGATACAACACCAGAAGAGAAGACCAATAAAAGCAAGGATAACTATAAACCAACTTAAGAGATATCTTAGAGAGAAAATATAAATTGGAGAATCTGGAGACAAGTCCAAGGGACCATGTAGCTAATCCCCTTTTCCCACTTGAATTGTTTCTTTAAATGCATGGGGAAACTGAAAATCCTTTTGAACTGAATTGGAAACCACTGCTAAATAAATTTGAACTTCCCAATTTATCTTCCATAGAAATCTGAGAACTGCTATGTCATTCAAAGTCGAATTATACTACTGGGTTGCATAGAGGAGAAGAAACTTGAAAGAATAGAAAGCCTGGAAATTCCTAACTTGTTCTTATGAAGGGAATAAGGTCAAGTGAATTTTTGCAATCTAGAAGGAAAATATTTGCACAAGGAATGAAGGACTGAGGAACACTCCAGATAGAAAAAATGCCACAAAAATTCCAATATGTATCCCATCAAACTAATTCCTTAGACATAAGCATGAGATCCTTGCCCGTGAATGTAGCTCACCCTTCAAATATATCCCATGCTTCATGGGATGGCGCCATTTTGAGCTTCATAAATTCAACCCATCAATTAGCCATCAAACTTGGTACGAAGACAAAGGGGAGATAACAGAGGAGTCTGGAATTAAAGAGCTTCGCATGCCTTGAGTAAATGTACCTATGGACATCATTCACATGGGTTTCGACCTCAATCGATATAACTTGCACACATCACCACTTGTTGGTCATTGAACTATTCACTGAAGGAGATGGTTTGGGAGGGAGGCCCATATCCTTCACCTTTGCATACAATTTATTTTCATTTAATCCTTCAATTCTAATAGTAGATATGAGACTAGGAACATATTTAGGAGATATCATGGGATAACTTTCTAGCTTAAAGAACCATTGACATTACATTGACCTTCTTCTAGTCGACATGCGAGATTGGGTTGAATATCAAATTCTTTGTTTTGGCTATGAAGGATGTGAAAATAAGTCTTGTGTGAGAATGACTCCAAAGTGAAATTAATTTTTTGGAGGAGAATGGAAAGAAGGTTGTTCTTTGGAATAGAGCCCAAATGAAGGTGTTGGATTCTGATGATGGAATACCCCAGAATAACTATGAAAGAGAAGCCTTTATCTTTAGCTAGTTGTAGGCCAAGGTGAAGACCATATAATTCTGAAAGATTTTTCATTTTTTGACCTAGTCCTCAAGCATACTTTACTTCTTGATATCCATCGAGATTTAAAAGAATCCCTTCCCCTCCTACCACTCCTGGATTCTTTGTAGAAGCCACATGGAAGAAGAGGATCCATTTCTTTTGTTGAATTTTACATTCTTCAAAATTTTCATATAGAAGGCGAAGCTTCCAATTCGCTTTAGTTGAAGGAGAAGAGGGAACTGAAGGAAGAAAATTTCCTAACGAATCGGTAAGCAAGTCCATCCATTGGGATTTATGACAGTCCAAATAAGGGCCTCATTCCTTTAATTTCCCTCTATTGGATTCCACACATAATGAGAGAGCTTTAGTAGTAGTAAGCTTCACGATAGAGACATTTTTAAAGCTGCCACTGTATTTTTGGAAAGAATAAGACGAGGTCTTAGCCAAACAAAAACAATTTTAAACAATAAGGCATTTATTTTTTAATGATTTTATCATTTTGTTTAATATTTTCATTTTTCATTAATTTATAAATAATATTTTAGTATAATATCTATCACATTACTAATAAAAACATAACAACAAAGGAAACATTAAAATAAACCACAATTAGTTGGTTCTAAACATGTCGGAAACTTATAAGATTTGTGTGGTGGATTTGAAATACAGATCTATGAATAACCCGACTCACAAAAGCCTCCATTCACTTAATTTTCATCTTATTAAACTAAAATGTTACATTGTAAAGTTTATAAATCTAACCATATTACAAATAAAATAAGAATAATAGTAATAAATTATAATATATAAATTAATATTTAAAAATTAATTTTATTAAAAATATAATTTCTATATATTATTAAAAAATAAAAGTGACTATGAGGGTAGCTCAATTGGTGATCAAAGTAATGTGAGTTTGTGGTAGCTAAGAAATCCAAGATCAATATCGAATACACATATTCAATTACATCACAAACCACATGATCAAATGAAAAAAATGAATTGAATAATATTTATCGCACTCAAGCTAATTTTTTTTTTTTCAATAAATATAGTATTAGAATAGAGTCAATTCTATTAAAGACAAAAATTAAATAAAATGTTATTGAAGAAAAATAAGTGAGAATGAATACCAAGGTATCTCAATTGGTGATCGAAGTAATGTGAGTTTGTGATAGCTAAGAAATCTAAGGTCAATATCGAATACACAAATTCAATCACATCACAAACACATTATCAAATGAAAAAAAAAAATGAATGGAATAATATTAATCGCACTCAAGTATATTATTATTATTATTAATTTTTTTTTCAATAAATATAGTATCAAAATGGAATAGTTGCAACATAGCATAGTTATTGTTTCTACCACCAATTAATTGATTAAGGCCATGCTTCTATCTGCGGGCCCCACATTTTCTCGTTATTTGATAATGCACTCATTTTCATGATCTGTTGTTATTTATGCATTCACATCTCTCTATTCGGCACAATGAAAGTCACATTTGCATAGATTTTGTCCATACCTTCATATTTTGCATAATGAAAGCCATCTTCGCATAACTTTTTCCATTTATCCAATTGCATGTCACCATTGACCAATTAGACGTTTGCAATCATGATCCTTATAATTCCAGATCTGATGAATTATCCATTGCGATTGTAATTTTGAATCTTGGTATTGGAGGTTAAACAACTAAGGTAGGGGGGGAGGGTGGACAAAGCGTTTGAACATATATGTAAAGGAAGGATAAAGGGTGTGCGAAAAGAGCGATAAGGGAAAAGTGCGAAGGGGTAGTGCACATTTTCATTGTGCAGAGTGTGGAGGGGCAGTGAACGTTTTCATTATGGAGAGTGTGTAGGGGTAGTGAATGCTTTCATTGTGTGGAGTGTGGAGGTGGAGTTGAAGTTTTTATTATGCGAAGTGCTTCTATGCACTCCCTTATCTCCACACATTCCCCTTCTCCACACCTTTGCACTCCGCACATGTGGCCACCCAATAATGTGTCTTAAAATTATAACAAAATATTAATAGATACGTTGAGGAAGGATCAGAAAGGGTGTGCAAAAAGTGTGGGAAGTATGGACTGCAAAGGGACAGTGAGAATTTTAATTGCCAGAGTGTGGAGGGGCAGTGAACACTTTTATTGTGTGTAGTGCAGAGGGGAAGTGAACATATATGTAGAGGAAGGAGAAAAAGGGGGTGAAGGGGGTGGGGGGTTTGGTTGGGGAAGGGTGGGGAGGTTGAACAGATATGTGGAGGAAGGAGAAAGGGTGTCTGAAAAGTGCGAGAAGTGTAAAGTGTGGAGGGGAAGTGAACGTTTTCATTATGCAGTGTGCATAGGGGTAGTGAACACTTTCATTGTGCGTAGTGCAGAGGGGAAGTGAAGGTTTTCATTGTGCGCAATGCGAAGGTGGAGTTGAAGTTTTTATTTTGTGAAGTGCTTCTCTGCACTCCCTTATCTCCACACATACCCCTTCTTCGCATCTCCACACTCCGCACATGTAGTCACCCAACAATCTATCTTAGAATTATAACAAAATATTAAGAATGGGCTAGTATGAACCGTAACACATTGTATAATTTATTTACATGTCTTTTTTTTTAAATTTTAGGAAACTGAAAACGAAATAACATAATAACATTGGTAGCTTTGACTTTGGCGTGGAAATTTTAGATACTTTGAATTAAAAACACCTAATTCAAATATAGGGATTATCTTAGGTTATGATTATAGGGTGCGAGCATGTATATCTTGTTATGGTTATCATTTGTGCTAGTTTTTTCAATTGAATTATGTTCAGGAAACAAAAGCATGATTCAATAGTTGAGTCTAGAATAAGTAGACTGCTACTCTATTTAAAAACTCACTGCCCAAGAGATCTTTGGTGCACAGATATATGGATTCATTAAAGAAGATATAAATAAATACTCAAGATGCCTACGTAAGAGTGTAGATATAAACTCGAACCATAAGGAGGGGTGTTGAACATATATGTGGGGGGAAGGAGAAAGGGTGTGTGGAAAGTGCAGAAAGAGCAAAGTGCGGAGGGGAAGCGAACATTTTCATTGTGCGCAATGCAGAGGGGCAATGAATTTTTTCATTATGCAAAGTGTGTAGGGGTGCTGAACATCTACATTATGCGCAATGCAGAGGGAAAATGCATGTTTTCATTGTGCAAGGCGCGAAGGTGGAGTCAAAGCTTTTATTGTACAAAGTGCGAAGGTGGAGTCGAAGCTTTTATTGTACATAGTGCTTCTCCACACATATTCCTTTTCCGCACCTTTTCACTCCCCACATGTGGTTTCCGAACAATCTGTCTTAGAATTATAACATAATATTGAGATTTTTTTATACATTGAACAAAATGTAGAGGTGTGGATTCATACATTATGTAGAGTTGGAAAACTCATATTGAACAAATACTGATAAATATTATATATCAATTAATTTTTCTGGAGGGGAATGTGTGTGGAGGTGTGGATTCATATATTGTGTGATAATCCCTATGTACAAGTGCATAAGAAACTTTCATTATGCTAAATATGGAGATATGAGAGAAGCACAACAAAATCCTTTTCCGCACTTCCACACTTTGCACAAATTAAAAACATTAAAGCTTCCAATTTTTTTTTTAAATGCATGAACGAATGCATAAATAGGGTACTTTGTTATCTTAAATAAATTTAAATAATAGAAGTGAGAAAAATACTAAGCAATATTTTTTTTGGTCAAGTAAGAGTGGATCCTTCTATTAACCGTAAACATACAATACATATGTTACACGTCTATGCAAATGCATAGACCAACACAAGAACCAACCCGTTGTGGGAATGCTACCAACAGGGAACAACCATAAATCCTTAGCTTACAAAACCTGTTAAACAGGAAGGAGTATTAAACTCCCAAGGTTTCTCTACCCTCCACAAACCATTAAAGGGCTTCCTCTAAGCTCCAAACCTCTGCTTTGGACCCGACGGTGGCTTAAACCTCAATTAAACAAGTATGACATCCGCCCTTCTGAACAAACTTTGGCTCTTCTACATCGTTGATCAATTCAAGGTCCAATGATCAAAACACCCCTTGAATTCAGAACTTGCCCTCTACTGTCAACCATCGATCTCATTCCACCAGATCGAACAACTCACATGGATTTCACACATTTAACTTGCGCACTCCAATTTCTCCCAAAAAGTTGTTCCCTTTTCTTTCCTCTCTACTACATGTCTCTATGTGAGTGGAATCGAAGCCAATGGGGGAAAACCATTTACTGCCTTTCCTCCGCTCGAAAACCATTCGTAGTTCTCCCCAATCTGCTTCTATCCATCTAGACCTCAAAAAAATTCAAACCATAGTTCGCAATAAAGGTTGAGATCCGCCCCGCCGAAGAAGCAACAACACTTCTCCATCGTGGATCTATTCCCGGATCAATGGTCACTAAACTTCCCGCCTTTAGAACTTGTGCCTCGATCATCTACCGTTGATCTCACTCCATCAGATCCAATGGCCCACAGGAATTTTGCATGGCCAACTTGTCCACTCCAAATCCACATAAAAAAGTGGTTTCCTTCTCTCACCTCACTGCTACGTGTCGCTGTGTGAGTGGAATCGGTGCCAACGGGGGAATACCGTTTACGATTTTTCTCACCGCCCGAAATCCACTTGTGGGTTTCTTCAACCTGCTTCTACTTATTAGCATCCTGGTAACTTCCTCGCCAAAACAACGTAGATCTATTGAAATCGAGATCAAACGGTTCAAGATCAGTCATCAAGCCACTATGTTCTTGATCTTCCTCCTCTGTCTTTAACCATCCATTTAGCTCCGCTGGAATGCTAAAGTCAATGCAATCTATGGACTGCTACTTAGCACCAAGCAAACCAAGGGTTTCTGTTTGTCTCCCTAAGCATCCCTGCGCTCTTGCCTGTCTCCTAAGCCTCATCAATCCATCCTATCAATCCATTGATCCCTATCTTTGGCAGCCTGACAGAGACAATCCTCTAGAAATTTTCCTGGGGGTATGAGCTCCCAAACGTGCCAAGTGTCCTTGTCCTTATTAATCACTCCTTCATTAGCCAAACGATCAGCTAACATGTTAGCTTCTCTTTTCACATGGAGAAAGTTTACCATTTTAAGGTTTGTAGGTGGGTATCAATACGGTGAAAAAGCTGTGATAACCTCTAGTGTTTCGAAACTTTGTCTGGTGACGTAACATTGCATATTTTCTTGGCCGCTTTGATAATCAATTCTGAATCTACTTCAATGATGACATTGTGTGAATTAGAGTCCACCAAGATTTACAGGCATTGCTCTAAGGCCATGAGTTCCACCATGTTATTAGTGGCCTTCCCCAAGTGGCCATGAAAAATTTCCTTTATTCGTCCCTGTTCATCTCTTATAACACCCCGAAAACTAGCTAACCCTGGGTTGCCCTTGGAAGCTCCATCTATATTGACTTTTAAGAAACCATGTGGAGGAGGCTTCCAAATATTTGTGTCTTCATTTACTTGGCTCACACCCTTGAATATGCCTTGTGGGCTTATAGACTGGAGACCTAGATGTAGTAGTATGCACGCATCTTGGGGCATAGGAGGGTCCTTAGGAAGATTCCTTAGCAAGATTTTGACTGTATCTTTGAGCTACCTTAAGATTTGATCAATTATGTTCTAGGGCTTGCTTGCTTTGTTCTTGAAGATTCGATTATTGCGTTCTTTCCAAGCATCCCAGATGACAAACACTGGAACCAAGTTCTAGGCTTTATCAATGATTTCATTCCCTAAGAAGTTTTTCCTCCAATTCTTCAAAGTGTTGGAGATGTTGAGTCTATCCCTATCTGTCTGCCTAAAGATTGAAGCCACCCAATCTCACACAGTGGAGGTGAAAGGGTAGAGGTTGAGAAGGTGATCCAACGTTTCCTCTTGAGAGCCACATAGGTAACATCTTGATGGTCCAGTGAAACCTTTTTTTAGGAGATTCTCCCAAGTTAAAATTTTCCTTTGATGAACTAGCCAAAGAAATAACTTTATTTTCATCCAAAGATTCTTCCAAACTTGGTCAGGGTTTAGGTAGTTGAATCCTGTGACTACCTGTTTAGCTTCTTTAAGGTTAAAGTTTCCTTCGGTGTTCCTTTCCCATCTTATTTGGTCAGGCAAGGAGGATACCAGAATCCTTCTATGCTCTAGATCCTGAGCGAGAGAGTCTGCCTGGGCCTTCAGATGGATCTCTTCATTGTAGCCTAGATCCTTCCACACTCTCCATTTTTCATTAATCCTTGCCTGATCCCAGAAGTCATTCACCAAAAGTAGACCTTTGTTGTCGGTATCATTCTTGAGTGCTGATAACTCTTCCTTGTACAAGTTGGGTTCATGCTGCCAGTTATCCTCCCAAAATTATGCAAGGTTCCCCACTCGAATCTCCCAGAAACTATGTTGCTGTACAATACCTTTGTTTTCCCAGGCAAGGTTCCAAATGTGGGAGCCCTTAATGTGCCTTGACATTCAAATTTGATCATTCTCCTACCAATGCTTGGCATATTTTTGTTTCCAAAGCTTAGCCCAGGGAGTAGTCGATTCCTTGATCCATCTCCACCAGATTTTGGC
>APFE030269047.1:23582-74917 GCA_000404065.3 Pinus taeda | reverse complement strand
ACTGCACCCTTGATTTCTGTCTCTAGAAAATCTCCTCTTGCAAGCACCAGTATTCCCATTCTTCCTGCAGAGAGTGAGCTAGCTTTTTTCGTTCCTCGGTAAAGCCATCCGTAATGCAGATCAGATTAATCTCCTGCAGTTTATTCTCATCTTCGCTTTTGGCTTTGAAGATATTACCAAATTCCTTCTTGTTCCAATCTTTAATTCTAGCTTTGATAACCTTAAGTCTCTGTTGGAGTAGGAACATTCTAGTGCCTTGAATGTTAAAATCCTCTTTCCACTATTTGTCAATATTGTTGGTGAATTCAAGGTGAGAGAGCTACGCATTTTCAAACCTAAAAGGTCTATTTCTTGGTGTACCCATAAAAGTAGTTTACAGCTCTACAGGCCAATGGTCCGAACCTCCAAAGGGGAAAATAGAGGCTGTCATGGTGGGGCCTGAGAGAAACAGGTCCTTTGAAATAATGAATCTGTCTAGTTTAGAGGCTACTTGTGAAACCCCTCCACTCTTGTTGTTCCAGGTAAAGGTTCCATTCATTGTTTCAGTGTCCACTAACCCCATGTTCATTATGAAGTTCTGGAAGGCCATGGAGTCTTTGCCAAGCTTTCTAATACCATATTTTTTCTCTGTAAGAGATCTTATCATGTCAAAATCCACTGCAACAATCCAGGGCATATTAAGGTGTCTTTCTCTTAGATCCTTGAGGGAGGTGAGAAGCTTGATTTTTTCTTCTTTCTTTTGAGGTCCATAGACATTTGTGATCATGTATATCTTTTGATCACCTAAAGGTTGACATACCAAAGAAAGATAGTTAGCGTCCAGGATGCCAAATTTCTGGGGATCCCACAACATGAGAATCCCCCATGGTGAGTTATTTGCTTTAACCTCCAGATATTCATACTTGATTGTCCATTTATTATGAATTTCTTTTATCTTATCCATCCAACATTTTGTTTCCTAAATAAACACCATATCTAGTTTTTCTTCTTTTATTATATTACTGAGATTTCTTTGCTTCCATCTATTTCCTATGCCTCTAATATTCTAGGTTGTGAGCTTCATTAAGAAAGGTTTGTAAAGTTGTAACTAGTGATATATTTCATCTTACCTGAGTTAATCAAGAGTTTCCCACATTTGTTCAGAAACTCATTCTGTCTTTTTCTTCCTCTTTTCCTACCTGAGTTCTTTGTGGATTGTGCCTGTGTAGTCTCCATCATTTTGACCCCACTGTGCTCCTGACTTTCATGATTGTGTTTGACTCCAGATCCCTTTGATTGTGATCTCCATAGAAAGAGTTGTTGAACTCTGTCATACTCCTCTTTTGGCAGGGAGTCTACTCCTATGGTCATCCCTTGTTTTAGAAATTTTTCTAGATCTATATTTTCTCTATCTAGAATCTCCTACAGTTCGTGGTCCTATGTTCCCGCTTCACTTGGAGTCATCTCCTGATCCCTACTTATCTCCATACTGCTTGGTAAATCATCCTTTTGCTGGTTGTTTACTATGATATCTTCCATGCCATCTTCCTTTTCCTTCTCAGTGATTGTGTTCTCCATTTCCTAGATTGTTTCTTGGTTTCCCTCTTCTTCCTCTAGGATCTTGAAGCTATTGTGGCTTGTTTGTCTTTCCTCATTGATCTTTTTTTTTGTACTTATTCCACCTTTCCCTTTGCCCCCCATCTTGGTGAAACCCTTGTGATTTTTATCCGCAGTGGTTTTTACATTTCTCTCCATGTTGTTGGTTGGGCGGTCTCTGAATAGATGCCCATGTTCATGGAATTTGCGGCACCTAAATGGGATGTGCTCATAGTCCATCGTCTGCACCCGTTCTTCATCATAAAATTCTAAAATTATTTCTTCCAGAAGGGCTCCAGATAAGTCCATTTCCACACATATTCAGGCAAAGGAGGTATATTTTTCTTTTAGAGTCGCATTGGAGATCTTTAGAAAATGCCCTAGTTTGTTGACTATTGTTTTTAGAGATTCAGGTAGCCAATAATCCAGAGGAAGGGAGTATAGTCTAATCCATACCTATTGGGTTGTGTTATATTCTTTCGACGTAGTTAACAGGGGGTTTGAAAGGTACCCGTAATCCCACTTTATGGGGCCTTGGGTAGCACCCCGGAAAATTTTGGTTTTGGACCCTATGTTAGGTTGGGTGGACCCACCTATGGTTTTGTGCATGATTTTCTCACATTATTTTTGGACGCGATGGTTTTTGGTCCATGGTATTGGATGCTTCAGCATGTATAAATATGTATTGTAACATTGAAAGGAACATAATGAAAAATCAAGCTAGTAGTCCTGGTTTTGGGATCTAGTGGGAAAATCTCTGTGTATATGTGTTTTATGTGTTATGCTCTTGCATTGTTTATTTTTCTGTGTTTTAGAATTTGTATGCAAGTAATTTTTGTACGGGGTTAAAACCTACAATACCGGTACTGATGTGAACGTTTCGCGTTTCGGGATAAAGTTCATCATCCATGGCCGCATGTGGAGTCTTGCATTGGCATAAAGATATGGCCCTCCTTCAAACACTCTGTCTTTATCCTCTAGGCTCGTGAACACCACTGTGAAAAAGCCCTTAGATCCCAGATGAAGGTGTATCTCCCCCTTTGGCTTCCAGTGGCTCCTTATCCAAACATGCACCACCCTCTCCGTCAGCCATATCCCCATGAATTTTCATATGATTGCATGTTCCGTCATATGATCCCTATGCACTTGAAGCGCTGGGTTGCTCAGTATGACCCGGGGAATGATGCTCGACTTGGGTTTGTAGACCCTAGTTGTACTTATGGAAGTAGGTTTTTCACTGCTGCCTCCATTCTCCTTCTTCTTGCTTGTTTCTTGTTGATCCCCTTCCTATTCCTGAAGTTCGTTTCTTCCCAATGTTCCCACTTTTCTTGCCTCTGTTACCTTCTCTAGAGGTTTTTTAAAGCGCTACTTTCCTGTGTCCTTTCTTCTATTTGTAACTACCTGACTGTAGGAGGGAGCAACACTCCCCCCTGTGTGTTCCACATTGGTCCCCAAATTCAAAACCCTAACGCCAGCATCAACCCTAGATCAAATTACAGACCTCCGAGAATTCATTGATTATCCTAAGCAGTATTATTCTTTGAATAATAATGCTTTATTTCTATTGTGCACACAATGAAAGATTTTTCCATACTTTGATATTTTTCACATTGAAACTAAGTATGTCGTCATAAGGGGAAGAGTACACTTCATTTAATATTGGATAATAGGCATTTAGTTGACAATTGTCAGATGACACTTACTATTCAGGAAGCTAAAATAAAATGGCTCCACATAGAGACAATACTGGGGACAGTTAATTGGCTATCCAAAGTTTTCATGTCTCAAACTTTTGTAATTACTTTTAATGTAAAGTTCAAAAAATGTTATATGTTTTAATTGTTTAAGGTTATGCTGAGTGCGGACATGCCCAAGAATCTTTCATTCTACTTCTTCTGCATCTTTGTACTTGGAGCCACTAAACATAGTTAATAGTCACACATTAAAAAGAGACTTAATTTAATATTAGATACTAAGTTTATGTTTAAAGTTAAAATAATTCGCGTCTATGGAATAAAGTTTCATAGATCTATGCAACTGCTCTAGTTCACATGTTCACTAAAAACATGAAACAAAGTGGAGGAAGTTCGCATTGTGCTTAAGATTAAAACATTTTATATTAAGTAATTGTATACCTGTAAATCCAAGTTGCACAAAATCAATATACCGATTTCATTTCGAAGTGTGGAAGAATATTTCATTATGCGAAATACAAAGATATAGAGGAAGCGCAACAAAAGTCTTTCCTGTACTTCCACACTCTAAAAAATTCAAAAGATTAAAACATTCAACATTATTCGAACTTCATAGCAAATATAATTACTAAAATTTAAAAACTCTTAATTGCATTTTTATTATGTATTATTTCCAAATGTATGTATGATGTAATATAAGATCTCAAAGCATAAATCTTGAACATTAAGCAACACAATTACAGTAACAATAACTAAAACTATATTATAGACGAAACATATATCTGAAATCTAAAATTGTTCTTAACTATTCATTTTCATTTTGATCAGTAACAAAAAATTAGATATTATATAAAAGTTAAAAACATATCCTCGAAAACATATGTTCTATTAATTTTTTTAAGAAACGCCACATAATTTAGATCCATACAAGATCTTATGCAAAACGTAAAGAACCCTGATTTATGGCAGAAGTCACTTATATCGGTAATGAAAATGCCCAACAAATCAACTCACCAACTCATTCACTATGTTATTTTGGCATATTCTCTTTAATTATCCACTCCTGCATTCCAAGGAAAATGTGTAAACACAATAAATCATATTATCTCTGAAACAAAGATATCTAGTAAAAGGAAGGCGTGTGCAGTTGGAAGGCATCATGTAACTGAACCTACTTTATGTTTAACGTCTACAGAATTCATCAAATTACTACTACCTAATTGTAAAAGTAATTGTGTTCGTAACAATGGGCACTAGCATTAGGCTCTCATTAACCATAATATGGAATAGGGAAATTACAAAAGAAAACAAAAAACTACATATAACAATTAGTTTAAGCGATGTTAACACAATTAACAAATCTAAAAAATTTGTTAGGTTCCTATAATACTAGTGTAGCCCCTTATTGTTATTGTTAGTGTAGCCCCCTTATTGTTATTATGGTGCCCATGTATTCCCCATATTGTTATTATTGTGCCCCATAGAAGCCCACTATTGTTATTATTGTTCCCTTACATTACTATTGTTATGTAGGCTCTGATTATATTATAACCACTTAGACTCCTATAAATATAAACGAAGTATTGTCATTTGTATCATCAAAGAATTTCTAATTTATGTGATGTAAAGGAGGTTTATCCCTCGAAGAGGCTAATTATCAAGTCGTTGATCCATCATTTCTTCTATGTTATGAGCTGGTTGCATAACATTTGGTATTAGAGCCACATTAGAGCTTTGGATTTTAGGGTTTCGCTACTTCAAACAGGTCATCTTGATATTTTCACTATAACTCTTTTTTCTACAAAGGTTCAGAAGTTGAAATTTCGACTAAGTGGAACTAGGATCATGGTTAACTTTGTGTAAAAATTTAAGATATTGGTTCACTATATTTTTGGAGATATGATCTGAGGAATTTAGGGTTTTTGCAGGCTCCATAATTCAATCTCAAACTGGTGACCTAGGGAAAATTTTCATAACTTTCTATTTGAGAATTGGATGTGAATTTTGTAATAAGTGACTAAAATTGAATGGGCTTTAGTTTCTTTTGTATCATTTTTAGGACCTCAGGTAGAAACAGTGACACGTGGAAATCCGTACAAGTTCACTCTATTGAACCAGTCTATAATCAAGTCATCGTGGGAGATCAAGAATAACTCTCTCTTAAAGAATCCAATATCGTTCTGACTTGTGGGGTTGGAAAGAAGACTCAGGGGGATACAACGGGTCGAAATTTTAGACCTTGGAGATCCAAAATTACAGAGATAAAATAACTTCAATATCGAGCTCCTAAAAAGCAAGAAAAATGTGTGTGTTTTTTAAATTTTACGTAATTTTTGTTTGAAAAATTAGTTTGAAGTGATTCCAAGGGCATATTGAATCATAGGTATCAATATTGGGTTCTAAAATTCCTCCCCCAAAAATAAATCTACACCCATTAAGTCATCAGAAAGCTCTATTATGATGCATGAAGAGGAAGAATTGCAACATAATATATCAAATTATGGTATCAAGTGCAACAAATTTCACTCTCACAAAGAATAACCAAAGATGAACTAAAAGGGGATATGTAGGGTTTAAAATCATACATGGAAGGTTTTAAGGATGGATTAAAAGTAGACATGGAAGGTTTGAAGGATGGATCAGAAGCATATATGGATGCTAAGATGAAAGGTTTGAAGGAAGGTTTGACAAAGTTGCTACAAGAAATGCTTCATAATGGCGAAAAGTTATTTGATGAAACTTGTGATGAAAACAAAATGAATTTTAATCATGATTTTAGAGACTCTAACTTTGGATTGAAGACCCAACATATTTCAAAGATCGATATGAGGAAGTTTGATGATAAGGATCCGGTAACATGGATACTACAAATGGAGCAATATTTTGATCTCCATAATTGCAACACACACAAAAGATACACATTGCATCTTTATATTTAGAACCCAATCAGTTTGTATAGTATTAATGGATTTTTTCTCATAAAACACTTGTCACTTGGTCAATTTTTGCTGAGGAAATGATAGCACATTATGAGGATACAAAGAGAAACACCTTCTTTAGCCAGTTTATAAATCTCACAGAAAGGGGTTCAATGTTGGAGCACATTGAGGACTTCCAAAAATTGAATATAAGGGTAAATGATATTTCAAAGGAGCATATGATTGATGTCTTCATAGGGAATTTAAAGGATAACATCCAACATGAGGTTCACCTTTGGGAACTTTATTTATTGGAGAAGGCATTTAGGGTGGCAAGAAAATTTGAAAGAAAAATTATGGCAACAAGGAAGTCTAACACTCACAACTATAAAGATGAAAGTGTTGATGCTCCTAGGCTTCCAAAATATACAAGGTTGACACCACAACAACTGGAAGAAAAAAGAGAAAAATGGATTTGTTATAGTTGTGATAGAAAATACACTAAAGGTAATAATTTTATTGAGAAGAAATTATTTTACATAGATTGTGAAGAGGAGGAAGAAAAGGAACAAGAAATGTAAAAAGAAGAGGATATACACCAGTAACCAACCCCAAAGAAATAAGAAATGAATCTAACCATATCTTGTAATGCATTGACAAGAATTTCCACTCCTTAAAATCTCATGATAGAAGGACATATCAAGAAGAAAAGGTAATAATGTTAATTTATTTAGGTAGTACCCATAATTTTATTTATCGTAAGATAGCCAAGGAATTGAATTTCTTCCTATATCGAGCACCAAAGTGTCAAGTGATGGTTCCAAATGGAGGAATTATAAATTGTTATGGAAAGTGCCATACTAACAAGCTAGCATGGGGGAATATGTATTGAATAGTCCAATGCTTTCCATTACAATGGGTGGTGCTAATGTTGTACTAGGAGTCTAATGGTTACAATATTTGGGTATAATAGCTTTTAATTTTCAAGATTTTTTCTTGAAATTCTTTTGGGAAGCAAAGGATGTTGAATTAAGGGGTATTGCAGGGAATCTAGGAAACATAATCAACTCTAATGGCATGAAAAAGCTTCTAAAGAAATAACAACGGGGCATAATTATACAATTATGCTCACTATAGGTTCAAACATCGAAATCATATATTTATCGAGATCTCAAAAAAGTCTTGGACAATCATTCTAAGGTATTTGAGACTCCCAAAGGCCACCCACCTATTCGTGATCACGATCATGTTATTCATTTGATTCTAGGAAGTGTTCAACCAAACATCAGGCCTTACATATATCCCTATTCCCAAAAAAGTGAAATTGAATGTATGGTTGCAGAAATGCTAGAGGTCGGTATAATTCAACCTAGTCAAAGTTCTTTATCTGCTCCAATAGTATTGGTGCACAAGAAGGATGGATCATGGTGCACGTTTTCATATTATAAGGACCTTAACAAGCTCACTATTAAAGATAAATTTCCCATTCCTATCATTGATGAATTGTTGGATTAATTAAATGGAGCAATTTACTTCACCAAGTTGGATCTTCATTTTGGATATCATCAAATTATAATGAAGACTAAAGACATTCCGAAAATAACATTTAGAACTCATGAGGGTCATTATGAATTTTTGGTCATGCCTTTTGGCCTTACCAATGCGCCTTCCACATTTCAAGGTTTAATGAATTCCATTTTCAAACCTGTTGATGGTGCTAAACCTACCAACATGTCATGGGATCTCCTCGGTAAGAAGTACCAATTAGACCTCAGACCATTTGGTGTAGGAGTCCTAGCAGTGGGTCATACAGTAATGTGTTGACTGCAGTTTCGCACAGAGGCAAGTAAGATGTCCCTGTTGGTAGCAAGGGTGTGACAATTGTGGTGAGTCAATGAAGGTGCATGAGAGGTTATAACACACGGGGAGTGAGGTGAGTGTGCCCCTTGGAAACCTGCAATAGTACTCGACTTGGAAGGGAACACACGAGAAAAGATGCATCACCAGCTGGAAAGAAAGATAGTGAGCAATCCAAAGTGATGTTTAAACCAAAAACACATCTGCAACAAGATTCATGCAATTTCATACACAATAATTCATACACAAATGCATAAGTTAAATAACATACATTGCTACAATAACCAGAATAATCCAAATACAATAAAAACATATGCATGAAAATGTGCTAGCTTTGTTATATTAAGAAGTGTAAGTTCCAATCATATAATACATCCATGTCCAACCACTAGTTCTAATAGTGGAACGTTACAACCACAACCGCCTGATCCTCCAAAGAGATGCACTAGCTCTGCGTAGTGGAGAAGCCAAGGTGCTTTACAATACTGTCCAAGATTTCTCTAAGAAAGTCCTATCGAAGCTTGGCTGACCAAAAGCCTATACAATGAGTTAAGAGGGACTATTTATAGCAAAGAGTGGGGTGCCCCTTGACATTCCCATTTGTGACACTTCATCTACCCTCATGACTCTTCATATACTCTATGACTGTTACAACCACTATTGACACTTGAAATTAAACTTGACAAGACGTTACATACAATCTTCACATGTACTCATGTGAGACAAAATGGCTTGAGCAAGCCATGCAAGCCATCACCAACACTTGGACCGTTGTGGTGAGACCAACTCTTGACATCCTTGTGATGGTCGATGGTGGCAAACTGATGCCAAGATTGTTCATTCATGATGGTGTCCATGTGCTCAATGGTGATATCTTGTTGAAGAGAACTCTTGCCCCCATTTCATTTAGGTACATTGATACCGCTCCTCCGTCGAACTCGTCTGATAGCATGCGCATGGTCATCTTGGGTGTGACCAAACCGACAACATGTTGATACATAGTGTCTGTGCCAATCTCTAAGCATGTGCTGGTGGTTGTGCGTATTGAATTGTCAAAATACATGTTTAGCTCTAGTTGGACTTTCTTCTTGTCTTTGCCTTGGTGAGTGTGCCAAATGGGTGGGATCACATGCGTGTGAACAATGAAATGCATGCTGCTAAATTCCCTTGCATGCGATCAACAACACTGCTCACCTTGTCTGCTTCGTGCCAGCTGCTGGGATGGATCTATAACTTGTACGAGAGTAGTCTCATCTGTGACTGCATGTTGCACCCCCTGCTATACCTATTCTTGCTACAACTCTTTTGCTCATCTATGTAGCTCCCATTCTTCCTTAAGTTATTGCTTCAACACATGCAAATCCTTCTTTTTTCTGTTCCCTGCCTTTGCGCAATCTTTATGTCACGCCATCACCTCATAGTCTGAGTCTCCAAAGTTGTTTTCATCACAAGTGGATATGCTTGAGCTTGCAAGTTTATTCTGCCTTTGTGTTGTCAACAACCTTCCTCTTGCATTCGTTGCATCCGGTATGTTGCCTTCAACTGCTATTGATGGTGTTGCTTGCTATGATGCTATTGCTGTCATATCTTGATGTCCTTGTCTATGAACAACTTGATGTCTTTGTTGGTAAGAAAGTTCATAGACACTTGATCGACTGCATCCCCATGTGTGCTCTAAATGGTGTCTTCGACTTTGCTCTCCTAGAAACCATTGTACATGTGCTGCTGAGAGGCAGATGAACACCTGCAATACTTGGAGACATGGGAACACTCATTGAAATAAATCTGTTAGTCGAAAAGCAAAACGAACTTGAGAATTGACTTGCAACATACCAGTGTGATTGATCATGAAGGTTGCGCAATTTCTATTGGGAGGTCGGGAGACTGACTGCCAAAACTGCGCAAGGTAGAGTTTGGGCTATCAGGAGGCTGACTAACTGTTGGAACTGCACAATGCACATTCTAGCATGGCTTGCTGAGGACTAAAACTGTGTAATGCACATTCTAGTATGGACTGCTGAGGACTGAAATTGCACAATGCATAATTTTAGTTAGCAGTGACATGCAACCAACAAATTGCATTGCGCAGTTTCTCGAGCCAATAGGACACTGCCTCCAAGAATTGCGCAATGCATGCCTAGAGGTCAGTCCCTGGCTAGACTTCCACAATTTCTGGAGGGAAGGTAGAGCCTTCGCTTTCAAAAATGCGCAGTGCTAGCCAGGTAAGGCATGGTCTGGGCCAAGGCAGCCCATTCAAATCAATGGGTGACTGAAAACATGAGAAGTGTGAATGCATGATGAGATGAGTGCAAACAAGAGTGAATGGTCATTCATGCAAACAACAAGTGTAGGATTCATAAAATGGGAAAGCATGCATGTGTGTGAAGCAAGTTGCCACAACTATGAATATCCGTTCAAAAGAGTGGAATGCATGCGACAGTAGTGAGATGCGAATGAAAACTGGAATGATGCTTCTACAAGATAACATGCATCAAAACAAAAGCAAGCCCTCACTCAAATAAAGCAGACAAGAATCACACAACGCGAAACACAAAAAGCGACAAAAATGTAACACAAGACATGGAAGGCAGGCTTACCCCAAAACAACCGAGTTGAATGTGCCAACGACTCCTGGATATAATGTGGGATGTCAGAGCTGTAAGGTTGATGTGAGGAATGAGCTTTGTAGCATCTGGTTGATGGGTTTTTATAAAATCAAGGTTGTGACGCACATGCCAAAAATCTAGGAAAAACGACACTTGGCAAGAGGGTTATGAAATGATCCTTACATGTCACCTCCAGCTACTAAAAATAGATCCTTGAAACAATGGATTCCTTTGCATCTGCCTTGGGAGAAGTATTTCATGCATGCAAATCAATTTTGCTCAGTCCCAGAGGGAACTGATCAACCTAAAGGCACATGCAGCGGTCTACTCAACTAAGGGGAAAAAATGCGCATTTATGGGAGAGAGATGGGTTGGCTGCCCAAAGGGATTGCACAATTTTTGGGCAAAGCAGCTCACTGCTACCGATAATTTTCACAATTTCTAGGATGATCAGTCCTGTTAGGAGGAATTGTGCATTTTTTCTAGTGAACAGTGACAGGCAGATTTGCTTAATTGTGGACCCCAATAGGCTACCAGACAGAATTGCGCAACTTTTGGAGGGAAGGCTAGTTTCTCTCCATAATTGTGCAATTTCTTGAGGGAGCTGCTCAACCTACAGTTGAAACAAGTTTGATGAAACAACCTATGAGGGGGATGCAACAATATTTTATGGATAGGTTGTCATTATGCAAGAAAATCACTAAAGCTTGTGTACTTGACAAGGAAAGACATGCTGCTGTGAAAGGTTGGTAGGAAGGCTCCAAAACTAAGCTAAGGTAAAATTTTGGAGGGTGGTTGTAGCTGCTACAACACTTGGAAACACACTGATAGAAATCCAGCTCTCTTAATGGACCTTGTTCATGAAAAGCAAGTCTAACACCTCTGGAAGTATTGTTTAGTTCTTAGTTTGTCTTGGTTTCCACACTTGCTTGATTGTAAGATGTAGAATCTACCAAGCTCTTGTTTGATTGACACACATTCCATGCCAAGTCAACACAGTTGTTTCGATTGGGGTTGAGGGTTATATTGGTTCACAAGCAGTATAGTCGTCAGAGACTTAGTTTCATCTTTGGTGTTGCTCCATTGCCACCAGTCCTAGACAGTACCCCGACAGAGTCACGTAGGAACACAAGCATTGATCTGCTTCCAATGAGCTTGGTCATTACCACGACAGAGTTACTTGTATCACCTCTTTGCACAAAAATCCTTTCTCTTCCTTCCCCTTATTCATTTTTTATTTTTTTTCATTTTTTCATAACTGTGCATAACACTTATTCATTTCAGAGGTGGAAGAGGGATCTCGACTTATTGAGAGAAAAAGAGGTTTCTCCTTCAAATAAGTAGTTTATTATATACCTCTAACGTGCCTATTAAGGTTTTCCCCCTCACCTTACTCTACTTGGCTAAGCTGACAAGGGTTAACCCAAAAACAACTGACTAGAGTACGTGACACTAGTTAGCGCGTAAGCGTTGTGTTTTCACCAAGGTTCATTTCGAATAGTATGTATTTTCCATCAACATATCATGGACTAAAAGTAACAATTTCTTCATACAGAGGCAAGATTCAAGTAGTGATAGTTGCACAAGGCCTCTTTTACTTTACCCAGCTTGTTTTAAGAGTCATGCATGGTTTCATGTGAAACTAACCTATGAACAAAAACAAGAAAACAAACAACAAAGCAAAGCAGAAGCAGAAGTAAATGCAAAAGAAAAGTGAGTAAGCAAACAAGCAAGAAAAAAAAACAAGAAAGAAAACAAGCATGCAAGCTAGCAAATTGAAGCAAACACTACTCCTACTCCTAAGCTAACGGTGCATGGGCCTGATCACATGAAGCAATATTTCCAATGTAGCCACCAACACATTTGTTGACCCATGTTGGTGAAGGCTTGGTCCACGAGGAACACAGTTCTGTGAACCAAGAGATGTGAAAGATACAACAATTAAGACAGACACACTCTGAGCTTACAAGCGTCCACAGAACAAAAATGAATGAAAGTGCATGACATGCAATTTGTGGACTTACCATGATGCTATGTGAAACTATGTACAGATGTTAAGAATACACACACTCTTGACTGTGAAATGCAAGAAAACGAAAGAAACAAAGACAACTTGTGTCGCGCACATGTGTTCGCTGTGTGAGATTCCTCCAATGAATGAGTGATGGGATCATGTAGTTAGAGTGGAGGAAGTGAAATTTGAGTGTTAGATTGTTCTTCAGTGCATGCAAATGAGTGATGAGGAGCCTTTGGTGTTTGAACAATTTAATGATTAGAAGTGAAACTAGCCTTAGGAGAGTGAGGGCCTGACATAACCATCAGCTTAGGCTGAAGTGCCTTGACAATCTAGGGGGTTTCAGCTTTGTTGACAGATAGATCATCGTAGACCAATGTCTTAGATGGATTAACAACAAGTAAATCAACATC
The DNA here is from genome assembly GCA_000404065.3 of Pinus taeda. NCBI lineage: Eukaryota > Viridiplantae > Streptophyta > Pinopsida > Pinales > Pinaceae > Pinus > Pinus taeda. The sequence goes on along the minus strand of APFE030269047.1, from coordinate 61,840 downwards.
ATGATTAGATGACAAGGTAAAGAGATCACAACAACCAAGATCAGAAAACTCAAGATGTTGGTCGACATCCTCATGTTTTGATGAACCGCAAAGAGGGGTAGATGAGAAGAAAGGATGTTCACCCTCTACGTTTCCGAAAAAAGAAAATGAAAGATCAAGTGGATTTTCAATGAATGATTTTTCCTCTCTGTTGTTAGATGATGGTCTGACATCCGGTGTGTCTTGCGAATGATCAACAATGGGTACATTTGTGGATGGAGATGCGCATGAAAAATTAGGTATTGCAAGATCATCAAGGATGCTAGGAAGAAACAGAGGAGGTAATGACAGACAGGGATGGTCCCCTGCTGCTAGTGGATGTTCAATCTCCCTGTCATGCTCTTCATGAATGCCAGCACATGTTTGTTGTGCAACACCAACTTTGTCGATAGATAGATCCTCGTTCAAAACAAGTGTAGAGTCTGGAATGGAAGAACACAAGATAGTGTCATCCAGAGGATGATCAGAATACAAAGACGGAGGTTGAGGTACAAAATACATGTGATGAGGTATGGGACTCACAACCAAGTCTACGCAAAAAATAGAAGGAGAGATGTTGGGAGGACATGGCAGTTCAACAAATGCGTTCTCATGCTCTCCCACATCTCTCTGTGGTGGTGGAACTATTTGATGAGGGGACGACAAACAGTCACTTGTGAGAATGACCATGTCCATTTGTGATTGTGCAACTCCATCACCGAATTATGTTGAGCAGGGTTTAAGCTTGAACTTCTTCTTGGGATTGAAAGATTGGATAAGGAAATATTTGAATCTATCCATGAGATACTAAAATTTCATGTGACTTTTCGGGGCTTCAAACATGAATAGACAAAAGAACTCCGAAAACTCCATAGTTGATTCATGCGGGGCCTTCTGTTGCTTTAACAATTTTTTGTCAAGCACTTCAAAATCAAAATGGTGGAAAACAGATTCGATTAGATCATTGAACTGCTTGAATGAGTGTACAGAGTTATGAGGTAGTGTTCCACACCATTGTGATGGGTGGTCGTGAAGTGTGTGTGCAAGCACTGGATAGACCTTTGTTTCATTAAAATCATCCATGCCCTGCATGAGCGCATGGAAGTCATCTAAGTGCTCAGGCCAAGCCACTTCGCCTTCACCATCATATGTGAGTTGTGACAAGTGATCCAAAAACTCCCTCTCGAAGTGAAATATATGTCCATTGGACAAACATTTCAGAGGGCGAATAATAAAAAACTCCAGGATAGATTTGCAAGATTCAAAACAGATGATGAGGGCTCAACTTGTCATCTGGCCCTCCTTCTAGCACCAGAAATGTTGATGGTGCTGGACCCGCCAACATGTCAGGCGATCTCCTCGGTAAGAAGTCCCAATTAGACCTCAGACTGTTTGGTGTAGGAGTCCTAGTAGTGGTTCGTTGGGTAATGCCTTGACTGCAGTTTCGCACAAAGGCAAGTAAGATGTCCCTCTTGGTAGCAAGGGTGTGACAGCTACGACGAGTCATGGAAGGTGCATGAGAGGTTCTAACACACGGGGAGTGAGGTGAGTGCGCCGCTTGGAAACCTGTAATAGTAGTCAGCTTGGAAGGGAACACATGAGCAAAGATGCATCACCATCTAGAAATCAATATAGCAAGAAACCCAAAGTGATGTTTAAATAAACAACACATCTGCAACAAGATTCATGCAATTACATACAAAATAGTTCATACACAAATGTGTAAGTTAAATAACATACATTGCTACAACAAATAAAATAGTCCAACTATAATAACAACATATGCATGAAAACGTGTTGGATCTTTTATATTAAGAAGTGTAAGTTCCAACCATACAATATATCCATGTCCAACCACTAGTTCCAATAGTGGAATGTTACAACCGCAATCGCCTGCTCCTCCAAAGAGATATACTAGCTCTGTGCAGTGGAGAATCCAAGGCGTGCTACAATATTGTCCAAGATTTCTCTAAGAATGTCCTATCGAAGCTTGGATGACTAAAATCCTCTACAATGAGTTATGAGGGACTATTTATAGAAAAGGGTGGGGTGGCCCTTGACATTCCCCTTTGTGACAGTTCGTCTACCCTCATGACTCTTCATCTACTCTATGAATGTTACATCCACTATTGATACTTGAACTTACACTTGACAAGACATTACATAAAATCTTCACATGTACCCATGTGAGACAAAATGGCTTGAGAAAGCCATACAAGACATCACCAACACTCAGACTGTTGTGGTGAGACCAACTCTTGACATCCTTGTGATTGTTGATGGTGGCAAACTGATGCCAAGCTTGTTCGTCCGTGATGGTGTCCGTGTGCTCAATGGTGATATCTTGCTGAATAGAACTCTTGCCTCCATTGCATCTGGGTACACTGATACGACTCCTCCGTCCAACTCATCTGATAACACGTGCATGGTCGTCCTGGGTGGGACCAGACCGACAACATGTTGATGCATAGTGTCTGCACTAATTTTCAAGAATGTGCTGGTGACCGTGCACATCGACTTGTCAAATACATGTTCAGCTCCAATTATACTTGCCTCTTATCTTCACCTCGGTGAGTGTGCCAAATGGGTGGGATCACATGCATGCGCACAATGACATGCATGCTATTGAATTCCCTTGCATCTGATCAACAACACTACTGACCTTGTCTTCTCTATGCTAGCTGCTGGGATGGATCTATAACTTGTATGGGCATAGTTTCATCTGTGAATGCATGTTGTGCCCCCTGTTGTACCTGTTCTTGCTGCAACTCATTCTCTCATCTATGCAACTCTCGTTCTTCCTTGAGTTGTTGTTTCACCACATGCAACTCCTTCTCTATTAAATTCTTTTCCTTCGCACGATCTTCATGTCGTGCCATCACCTCATAGCCTGAGTCTCCAAAGTTGCTTTCATCACAAGTGGATCTGCATAAGCTTGCAACTTTGTTCCGCCTCTGTGTTGTCAACAACCTTCCTCTTGCATTCATTGTATCCGATATGCTGCCTTCAGCTACTATTGATGGTGCTGCTTCTTGTGGTGCTGATACCATCATATCTTGATGTCCTTGTCTACAAGCAACTTGATGTATTCATTGGTAGGCAAGTTCATAGACACTTGATTGACTACATCCCCAAGTGTGCTCTGAACAGTGTCTTCAACTTTTCTCTACTAGAAACCATTGTACCTGTGATCCTGAGAGGCAGATGAACACCTGCGATACTTGGAGATGTGGCACCACTCATGGCAAGCAATCTGTCAATTGAAAACCAAAAGGAACTTGAGAACTAACTTGCAACATACCTGTGTGACTGATAATGAAGGTTGCACAATTTCTACCGAGAGGTCAGGAGACTGATTGCGAAAACTATGCAAGGCACAGTCTAGACTGTCAGGAGATTAGATGACTACTGGAAGTGTGCAATGCACAGTCCATCCTAGCCTACTAAGGACTGAAACTGTACAATGCATAATTTCAGTCAGTAGTGACAAGCAACCAACAAACTGCATTGAGCAGTTTTTGGGGCCAACAGGACACTGCCTCTAAGAAATGCACAATGCATTCCTGGAGGTCAGTGCCTGGCTAGACTTGCATAATTTCTAGAGGGAAGGTAGATCCTTCGCTTCTGGAAATGCATAGTGCTAGTTGGGAAAGGCACGGTCTGGGCCAAGGAAACCTAGTTCGACTAATGGGCGACTGAAAACATGAGAAGTGTGAATGCATGATGAGATGAGTGCAAACAAGAGTGAATGATCATTCATGCAAACAACAAGCGCATGATTTAGAAAATGGGTAAGCATGCATGTGTGTGGAGTGAGTCACCACAACGGTGACTGTCTGTGAAAAACGGTGTCATGCATGCGACAATAGTGAGATGTGAATGAAACTGAAACGATGCTTTTACAAGCTAGCATGCATCAAAATGAAAACAAGTGATCATTGAAATCAAGCAGACAAGAATCACACAATGTGAAACAATAAAAGCAACATAAATGCAACACAAGACATGGAAGGTGGGCTTACCCAAAAAAATTGAGTTGTATGTGCCGACGAATCATAGATGCAATGTTGGATGTCAGAGTTGCAAGGTCGATGTGAGGAATGAGCTCTACAACATATAATTGATGAGTTTTAATAAAATTGAGGTTATGACGTGTATCCCACAAATCTAGGGAAAGCGACACTTGGCGGGAGGTTTCTGAAATGATCCTTGCATGTCACCTCTAGCTGCTAAAAATAGATCCTTGAAACAAGGGATTCCTTTACATGCTACCTTGGGAGAAGCAGTCCATGCATGCAAATCAGTTTTTCCCGGTCCCGGAGTGAACTAGTCAACGTGAAGGCACATGCATTGATCTGCTTAACTGAGGGGAAAAAAATGCACATTTCTGGGAGGGAGTTGGGCTCGCTGCCTAGAGGGATTACACAATTTATGGGAAGAGCAGCTGACTACTGCCCATAATTGTGCAATTTTTTAAGCTGAGCAGTCCTGTTGAGAGGAATTGTGCAATTTTTCCAGTAAATAGTGACAAGAAAATTTGCTCAATTATGGAGTGCAGTAGGCTGCTAGATAGAATTGCATAGTTTCTAGAGGGAAGGCTAGTTTCCCTCGAAAATTGCACAATTTCTTAAGGGAGCTGCTCAGCCTTCAACTGGACCAAGTCCAGTGAAACAACCTGTGGTGGGGATGCAACAAGTTTTGATGGAAAAACTGGCATTATGCAAGAAAATCACTAAATCTTGTGTACTTGACAAGGCAAGATATGCTGCTATGAAAGGTTGGTAGGGAGGCTCCAAAACAAAGCTAAGGCAAAATTTCTGATGGTGGTTGTATCCGCTACAACAAAACCCTTCTTTAGAAAATTTGTGTTATTATTTTTTGAAGATATATTAATCTACAACAAGTCTTGGAAGAATCATGTTCAACATGTTGATAGGGTGCTCAAATTATTGGAGGAGAAACAATTATATGGAAAAACCTCCAAATGTTTATTTGGAGTACAAGAGGTGGAATATTTAGGTCATATTGTATCTCATGAGGGTGTTAAGGTAGACCCTAACAAAATTAAAGCCATTAAGGAATGGAAAATCCCCACAACCATAAAGCATATTCAAGTATTTCTCGGGTTGACAGGGTATTATCACAAGTTTGTTAAGAATTATGGGAGAATCGCAACACCTCTAACAACATTACTGAAGAAATATGCATTTTCTTGGACTCCAGAAGCAACTAAGGCCTTTGAACATCTTAAAGAGACAATGTGCCAAGCATCGGTCTTAGCTATGCTAGACTTCACAGAAACCTTTATTGTGGAATTGCATGCATCAGGAAATTGAATTGGCGTTGTTTTAATGCAAGAAGAAAGACCCATTTATTTTGAAAGTCATCCAATCAAAGGAAAGTATTTACATAAACCTATTTATGAGAAGGAGATGTTGGCAATACTACATGCACTAAAGAAATAGTGGCCTTACCTAATGGGAAGGCACTTCAAGGTAAAAACAGATCATGATAGTCTTAAATACTTTTTGGAACAAAGATTATCTTCATAAGAGCAACAAAAATGGGTCATAAAGATATTGGGTTATGACTTTGAAATCATCTACATAAAAGGGAAGCAAAATTTCATTGCAGATGCACTCTCAATAAAGGATGAGGATGTGGAAGCATTTATTTGTGCCATTTCTATTATCAAACTAGATAAGATAACCAAAGCAAGGGATGAATGGAGAATGACGAAGAAGTGTGGACAGTCATTCAAAAGTTACAACAAGATCCCAATACATTTGACACATTTAGTTGGAAAAATGATTCTTTATGGTACAAAGATCGCTTATATTTTTGTAAGAATTCTAAAATAAAACAAAAAATTATTTTGGAATTGCACACCTCTCCCTCAGGAGGGCACTCAGGGCTTTTAAAAACTTACCAAAGTGTCAAGAAGGAATTTTTTTGGGATGGCCTTAAATATGATATTCAAAATTCTGTGGCGGAATGTTTGGTTTTCCAATAAAAATAAAGTTGAGACAATTAAGACCTCGGGCATGTTACATTGGGAGGAGGTCTCAATGGATTTTATCACAGGTTTTCCCAAGTCTAAAGGAAAGAGTGTCATCATGGTGGTAGCTTATAGGCTGACCAAGTATGCACACTTTTGTGCAATATCTCATCCTTTTAAATCCAATACATTTTTTATTGCATTTATGGAAACAAATCAAAAGATACATGGAAACCCAAATATTATTGTAAGCGAAAAAGATCCCATTTTCACTGGAAAGTTTTGGACAAAATTAATTTCTTGTCTGGGTACTCAATTAGATCATAGTTCATCTTATCATCCTCAATTTGATGGGAAAAATGAGATTGTACATCCCTGATGAAAATTCCATGCAATAAATGTTAAAAATAATAACCACAGATGACTGGGACACTTATTCCAAGTTGAATGTTGGGCAAGACATCCTAGTGTGTATTCATTTGGTCGTTTGTGGCTAAGGAAAGTGGAAAAGGCAATGGATAAGGCATTAAAGAGGCAAAAAAGGTATTTTAGAACAATTATTTATGAAAATAATGAAAATTAGGAGAAAAAGGAGGTGAAAGGTCACAGGTTGCATGTGAGGAGGAAAATGAAGGAAAATAATGGAAAATAAAGAAAATAGAGGCCTCATTCATAAAAATTATTATGAGGATCAGTTGGTAACCTTTTGTCAGCTTAGATTTGGAGCTCTCTTTTTATTCTCTCTCTCTCATACTCTTGGACACTTAGAGTTTTCTTGGATCACTTTGGAATTGGAGCAAGAAAGGAAAAGAAGGCAAGAGGAAGCAAAGATCAGGTAGGGAAAGGCAAGATCAGGTAGCTACAATAGGCTTCATTGCAAGTATCAACTTGCATGTGTATTTTCCTTGCTATATTTGGCATGCATGGGATTAGATGTTTTTATTTTCTACCATGGCATGGGTTTTGCTAGGTGTGATAGTATTTTCAGTCTAGTCTTGCCATTTCCTAGTAGCTTTGATGAGATGGGTTCTCTCATGCAATTTGTGGGGGATGGTCAGATTGGATTCAAAGTTGGGTGGGGTGGATCTCCGAATTGACAAACACATGGTGGTAGTGGTCCCTGAACTGGACTGAGGATGAACAAAGCCACTAGCCTAGTAACCCTTGAACTAGACCATGGGTTGTGGTAAAGCCAAATTGAATCTTATCATAGTGTCCTCTCGTCACATGTTTACCCCAGCTAGTTGATTGCTTAGGTAGAAGTGGGAACAGGGTGTTACAGAGTGGTATCAGATCATGGTTCAACTCTCAGATTGAATGGATTGAATGTGTATTGATCATGCATGCATGTTAGTTTCATGTGTGTCTCTTACACTTACATAATTGTTGCATTTGCTTAATGATGGATTAGGGTTGTAGTATGATTATCATGGAGAATTTGATATTGATTTCATGAAATGTATTTGAAATGAGTATGTGACTGACTGTATATGTTTAATTATCGCTTACATGTTGATTTTATGTCGCGTACTTACATCCTTGTATGTTAGGTTACATTTTAAATATTTGATTACATGCCTCAGCCTTGTAGGTTGATTACAAGAACTGATTGATTATGTTCGACTACATGCATTTATGCGTACGTGTAGTTGATTTGGCATTGCTTATGCATGTTGTCGGCTGCATGTGGAAATGTGTATATTGGAGTAATGGTTATTGTCATGCATGAGGTCACAACATGCATTGTTGATATGACCTTACATTGACGACTGGACCCTAACTGGAGTGATGTTTGAATGTTGTTACATTTACTTGCGTATGTCGACATGTTGTTATGATTATGTTATACACGTATCACATTGATTTGGTTATCTTGTAGACAAGGTGTCCTCCTCGATCTATACTAAGGTACGTTGGTTTATTGTGATTTGGTTTATTTGACATATTATTCCTTATAGGAAGAAATATCAAATGTCTAGTAAGATGGTTGACTATAAAGACTCTCCCTACGAATCCGAAGACTAGTATGGGGTTGTGAACCCCTCTGACTTGGAAGTTACGTTAAGAAGTTTAAAGGAGGAGATAAGGAGTTGTAAGGTAGATAATGACAAAATCATATAGCCAAAGGAAAAGTTAGTAGAGGTGAATGTAGTAATACTGTAGAGCTTGTCGGATTTGCAGTGACAAGGACCACTATAGATTAGTCATGAGAAGGAATATAAAACTAATGGGGCATATGGCAACAAATCTCATGGTGGTCACTAATTAGATAGAGAGGACACAATATGGGATGGTAGATTGTTGGAAACTTCGGAGAGAAGGAGGGATAGACACATTGGTATCATCATTACAAAAGGAATGATAAGGGGTACTTGGTGGATTAATTCAATAAAATAAAGCCACTTAATTTTGATGGAGATGTGAAGAAGACAGAGGATGCAGAGGCTTGGATACTTGGCAAGAACAAATTGTTTGAGTTGCATGAGTACACAGATAACATGAAGGCTCAGATAGCTATCTTTAGCTTGAAAAGTAAAGAAAACATCTCATGGGAAGATGTTAAGTGGGTTAGAGACATTAGGAGATATGATTTGAGTTGGCAGGAATTCAAGAGGCTTTTCAGGAAGAAGTACTTGTTAGAAAGGTACTATGACAGCAAGGCTAAAGATTTATATAAGTTAAAGATGGGGTCAATGAAAGACAAACATTATGTAACCAAGTTTTTTTGAGTTATTGAGGTATGTACCATATCTTACTGATGAGAAGGCTAAGGTTCAAATATTTATCAGTGGTTTTCCATTAGCATTTAGAGATCGAATTGAGTATGATGAGCCTCAGTCACTTGAGGAAGCCATTGGGAAACTGAAGCATTGCTATGATAAATCAAAGCGTAAGAATGAATCTCAACATGGATGGAAAGGAAAAGACAATGGTAGAGGTAAATGGTATCCTCAACATGCAGATGGGAAAGAAAATGTGGTACCGCAAAAGAGATTTAATGTAGCTAGATAGGGATATGGGCCACAACAACAACATAAGCAGCATAGAGGTGAGGGCACTATTCAGTTGGAGTGTTGGACATGTGGTGAAGAACACCTTAGGAGAGATTGTTCGCAACATCAGGGCCGAAGGCCTAAGATATACAATGCACAGGAGGTGCAGAATGTTGGGGAGTTGGCCAAAGTATTCCACATATCTATGCAATAGTGGATAACAAGCAAGCAGAACACCATGCATCTATCGTTGAGATGGATGGTAAGATTTTTGATCAAGTTATTTTTATTTTGATTCACCTTGAATCTAAGTATAGCTATGTTAGTCCTAACTTGGTGGATAAGTGTGGTTTGAATAAGGAGTCACATGTAGAGTCTTCGTTAGTGCAGTTGGCTATAGGTACAAAGAAGTGAGTTCATCATTGGGTAAGAGCTTGCACATTTGATTTGAATGGTATGCCTATAACATCACATTTAAATGTATTACCATTGGGTTCATATTTTATATTATTTGGCATGGTTGGTTGTATCTTAGTAGAACCAAGGTTGATTGTTATGACAAAAATATTGAGTGTGTTGATGATGATAATGGGGAACAAAGAGTCTTGCAAGGTAAGAAGAAAGCCACATCAGTTAGGATGGTGACAACTATGAAAGCAAAGCGTAGCCGCAGGAAAGGGTGTAAGCTATTTTCCATACACATTTCTAGTGATAAGGGTAGGAGGCTAAGGATGCAGATGTATTGAACAAGTACCCAATGTTGCAACAATTCAAGGATGTATTTCCTGAGGACACTACAAATTTTCCACCTCACAGGCAGGTATAATTTTTGATTGAGCTAGTGCCACGGGTAGCTCCAGCATCGAAAGCACCTTACAGGATGAGCACACCTGAGTTAGTTGAGTTAAAGTTGTAGCTGAAGGATATGTTAGACAAGGGGTACATTAGACCAAGTGTATTGCCTTGGGGTGCACCAGTCTTGTTTGTGAGAAAGAAACATGGTACCCTCAAATTATGTATTGACTACAAGTAGTTGAACAAAGTGACTATCAAGAACAGATACCCTTTACCAAGGATTGATGACTCACTCGATTAGCTGAAGGGAGAAGCAATATTCTCGAAGATTAATCTGATATCGGGATATAATTGGGTATGCATCAAATATGAGGACATATAAAAGACTACGTTCAGCACAAGGTGTGGGCATTATGAGTTTGTTGTTGTTCCATTTGGCTTAACTAATGCTCCAACTACATTCATGTGTTTGATGAATGGTGTGTTGCGTCCATATGTTGATAAGTTTGTTATTGTGTTCATTGATGATATATTGGTGTATTCTAAAAATGAGGAAGAGCATGCTGAACATTTAGCAACAATATTGAGGTTGTTGAGAGAGCATCAGTTGTATGCTAAGCTCAGCAAGTGTAGTTTCTTTCAGATTGAGGTGCACTACTTGGGACATGTTGTCTCCAAGGAAGGTATTGTAGTAGATCTAAAGAAGATAAGGGACATCATGGAGTGGGTAGCTTCTGTGACGTGGATGAGGTGAGATCTTTCATGGGTCTAGCAAGATATTATAGGAGGTTCATCAGGAACTTCTCGCAGATTTCTTATCCCATTACATCATTGCAGAGGAAAGGTAATAAGTTCAAATGGATGGTAGAGTGTGAGACTAGATTTAAGTAGCTTAAGGAGTTGTTGACACATGCACCCATGCTACATATTACAGATCCAAACAAAGAGCTTGTAGTGTGTACAGATGCTTGCAAGAGAGGACTTGGTGGAGTGTTTATGTAGGATGGATAGGTGGTATGTTATGAGTCCCGAAAACTCAATGAGCATGAGCAGAACTACTCGATGCATGATCTTGAGTTGGCAGCGATTATACATGCATTGAAGATGTGGAGACACTATCTTCTTGGCAGGAGCTTTGTGCTTATGAGTGATCACATTGGGCTAAAGTATTTGTTTGACCAACTAAATTTGAATGCCAGGAAGGCTAGATGGTTGGCCACGATCAACGAGTTTGACTTCGAGATTAGGTGCATCAAAGGCAAGAAAAACGGGGTGGTGATCCTCTCAGCAGACGGGTATAGGTACATCACTTGGCAACTATGAGATCCTATGGGACATACTTACAGGATAGGATCTTGCAGGTAGAAGAATAGGATATCAGATATATGGAGATTGTGCATAGGTTGCAGTAGAGTATAGGTACAGGTATAGGTGATAGTAAAAGTATAGATATAAGTGATAGTACATGTATAGGTACATGTGATGGTACAAGTATAGGTACATGTGATATTAAAGGTACAGGTACATGTGATAGCACAGGTACAGGTATTGGTATAGGTACAGGTGCATACGACTTGTATCATTGTCTTACAACAGATGGGTTGGTCAGGTTTCTTGACAGGATATATGTACTGGATAATAGTGAACTCAAGAAGGTGATATTGAGGGAATTTCATGCAAAACCTTATTCAGGTCACCTAGGTTATCATAAGACACTCATAGTAGTGAAGAGATATTACTATTGGCCAAATCTGAAGAGGGATGTAGTAGAGTTTGTGGCGAGATGTTTTGACTGTCAGCGAGTGAAAGCAGAGTGCAATCATCCAGGTGGACTGCTACAACCGATTTCTATTCTTGAGTGGAAATTGGAGGTCATTTCCATGGATTTCATCACAAGGTTGTCGAAGATAGTGAAGCAACATGATTCCATCATGGTCATTGTGGACAGGTTAATAAAGGTTGCACACTTTGTTCCGGTGAAGTCTATGTTCTCAACTAGTGATTTGGCACAAGTATTCATCCGAGACATGGTTAACCTACATGGTGTTCCAAAGAATATTGTGTCAGACAGGGATGTGAAGTTCACTTCCAAGTTTTGGAAGGAGTTATTTGCAGGTTTGGGAACCGATTTGGCTTTCAACACATCTTATCATCCGTAGACAGATGGACAGACTAAGAGGGACAATAGGATATTGGAGGAAATGTTGAGGATGTATGTTATGCATCAACAGAGGAAATGGGAAGAGTATCTCCCTTTGGTCGAGTTTGAATACAAAAATGGTTATCAAGAGTCACTAAGGATGAGTCCCTTTGAGGTGTTGTATGGGCAGAATTGTAACACTCACATTAGCTAGAGTGAACCAGTTAGCAGAGTATTGATTGGACTAGATATGGTGGCACACATGGAACAAAAGATGCAGGTGATCAAGAAAAATCTTAAGGCAGCACAGGATAGGCAGAAGATTAATGCAGATAGGAACATGTTGTTCAAGGAGTTCTAGGTTGGGGAACAGGTGTACTTGCACATTAAACCAAAGAAGAGCTCCTTGCGGATTGGCTCATGTGCCAAGATAACACCACAGTTTTTTGGACCCTTCAGTATCATAGAGCAGATTGGGCCTGTTAGCCTTGTTGGCAAATGGCTCAAAAATGGATCCAAAAATGCTCTTTAGAGTCTCCAAAAGATAGAAAAATCATGCCAATTGACCCAAATATGCTCTTGAAGTCTTCAAAAGCATGCTTAAGATCATCCAAATATCGAAACAAGCGCAGGAGGAGAGCCCTTAAAAGGGAGGAAAAACACTATCGGGAGGCTAAAACACTGAAAAACAGTGAAAAACCACATATCGCAAGCTTAAACAGTCCAACGCATAGCAGCCCTTAGATCTGGCCGATCAACAACCCAGATCTAAGCAAAAAATCGCAAATAGGCCAACACAAAGGACTTAAGGATCGATAGAGGACACCCCCGATCAACGATCTCGAATGATCGGATAGGCGAGTCACTATTGACGGAGGCAATCAGCAGGTATTGATGATTACAAAGGGGAACTTGTGATTGCAATCACCCACATTGCATTGCTAGATCACTATCGGCGCTACCCATGGGGTAGGGCCTATGTACAGGTATATGTGCGACCCGATGACCGGACCTAATGGCATTATATATGATATTTCATAAAATTTGAAGTCCGCGGGAAAGGTCATTTTCAATGTATTTTGTATGTTTTCATTATATAACGAAATACAAAGGGAACCTTGGACTTGCGATATGCGACAAGACCCGGACCCGAATGGGTTCGGGAAGGGAAATATATAATATTTGAAGTCCGGAGGGAGCCATATTTTAATGTATTTCCCGTGTTTTTTAAGTATTAATACAAAGGGAAGATGGGAACGGGCCATGTGCGACTTGCGATAGCGACCCAGAGGGTAGACCCAATAGATGAATAAGCCATGTTTAAGGACTTCTTAAGTCCGAAATGAGCAGAGTTGGGAGAGATTTATTGTATTACAACGTTTTTCTGTATTAAACAGAAGACAGTCATTGGAAACATTTAAAGGGATTACAAAGGCCCAAAAACCCATTCAACCACATAATAGGGGTCAAGAAACAGATCGTGGGAAACAGATGCTGGAAAGGAAATAAAAGGGCCACAACATGATGCTGCCCGAAATAGAAGTGATAATGGAGCATCAACAATGCAACAAACTAACATAATGTGATTATTCTTCTGTCAGAAGAAGAAACCTCTGAGCCATGCCTGCCTAGTCAAGGCATAAAACAGTTAACAAGACAAAGAGGACAGGTTAAGACACTTTGAGCCTTTGAGAGCTCAGGAGCATTGTAAAAGGCCTATAAATGGGTAAAAGTTAAATGTAACAAGGGTTCAACTTCTGGAGACTATTGAGACTTTGCTACTCAAGCTTCTCATCTTCATTCGTTAGCAATATAAGCTTATTTTGCTGTGATATGTTCAATGTCCATTTTCTCTTCTGTTCTAAGCTTAAATAGGTTTTTCATGTTTCTTTTGTGTCTAATGCCAGATAACTGTCATCTTATCTCTGCATTCATAAATTAGATTTGCAAGCTTCTTTACTATCTGTAGTTGGCCATTCATATGTGTTTATATATGCATCTACCAGTAAAGTCAGTATTCTCATTTACTGCCTGTAGCTAGCCATTCATATGTGTTTATATATGCATCTGTCGGTATAGTCAGTATTCTCCATTTATTCATTGAATCTACAAACTATTGAGCATTAGTGGTCTAAAGCTTTGTAAGCTGAGGGTGTTCATGCTTGTCTTGAGCAAAAACAGAGTTCAAATGGTTATCTGGCTTGATCCAAACTATCATCCATTCCAATAGTTGAGAGAACAATATTGAAGATTATATGTTACCAGGCATCTCCGAGTTGTAACCTAGGAGAGTTTCTTAGAGTGATAACATAATTGGCACTATCGCTGGGGAGAGGAGTCTAAAGCTCAGTTTCCCTGGGAGACGATACAGATCTAGTTTTGATGATGGACAAAGTCTGGGCACTTTTTGGTTTTAATCATCTATCTGGCGACTCTACTGAAGGACGAACTTCTTGGCGACTCCACTTCATAGTTCTGGGTTAGTTCGTGAAGCGTACTTTGAGAAATCCTCAGAAGCCACAAACTAACCTAGTACCTAACCCTTAAAAAATCATCAAAGAAAGAAAGGTATTTCAGAAAGGAGCATCAGGTTCAGGTAAACCTAAACAATATTCTATATCTCTTCAAGAAAATCCTACAATAGAACAAATACCTATTGAGAGTATAACATCTAACTCTAGTAGTGAAGAAAAACTCTCAGAGATTCATAAAGCTCCTTATTCTTTAGGTTCTCCTTTTGTTGTAAGCCCAAAGGAAACCTCACCTCCTATCCGTCATACTCCTTTAGTCCTATCAATCACTCCTTAGCCCTCTATCATTCAGACTTCCAGTACCCTTATAGCCACCACAACTATGGCAGGTCCACAAGAACCCACCAAAATGGAAAGAATCATAGCTGCTAGGTATGGACCTCTAGTACTACCCACTCCTTTGAATGCCATTCCTAATGGAGAATATCAGAAGTATATGCCTGAGTTCATTGGGACCGAAGGTGTTACAGCTGAAGAAAATCTTGAATCATTCTATAGCTATGCTGATAACTTGGACATTAGTGAAGATGATGTCTAGATGAGAGTCTTTGTCCAAAGCCTAGATGGAGAGGCTAGAAAATGGTTCAGAGAACTGACCCCAAGATCTATAGCAGATATTAAGGCTTTAGATGATGCATTCATAAAGCATTGGGGGGATAATAAGGATCTAATCTACTACCACACTGAGTTTGGCAACTTAAAGAGGGAAAATGGTGAGTTGTTGCTGATTTTAATAAGAGGTTTAACCGCATGTACAACAAGATACCAGCTGAAGTAAAACCCACCACTACCTCTGCTAAACTCACCTATGCCATTGCTTTTGATTCTGACTTCTGCCTACTGTTGAGGGAGAGGCAATGTGCTACTTTGGCTGATATGCAGGATGTAGCCTTGGAAGTAGAATCAAATATCATGGTTGTAGAGAAGCTCAAGGGAAATATTGATAGAAAGAGATAGACAGGCGAGTCTTCATCATCTTCAGATCCCAAGATAGATAAAATGACTAAGATGATAGAGTCATTAGCCTCTAAAATCTCCAAATTAAAAATTGAGCAGCACTTTGGGAGAGTAAGGGTTCCTAATACCTTTGTTCCTAGAAATCTAAATCCATATAGAAGAACTAATGAGCAGTTGCAGATTTTGCAAAGAAGAAAAGATGTCAATGAAGACCAAAGGGTGAAGACCCCTTTCTAGAATATAGTCATGGAAGAAGAGTAGTTTGAAGAAGATGATGAGATCCATTTTCTAGAAGACAAATGCAATGCCTCCTTTTTGACCTCCAATGACTATGAAGAGTCGTTATTCAATGACCATATTAACCAAGAATGGGATGATGAAGTTGCTCTGCAAACTGAAGATCATCACAGATATAATCTGAGGTCGAATATGAATAACACCAAGGAAACTCTTGTTCAAAGAGCTGCTATCCCTGCGGTACATCAAGCTAATAAGAAGAAGCAACCAAAAATTGATCCCATCATCCTCAAAGCTCCAGCTCACGAGGTAAGAGGCCTGGACATGTCTCCTTCTCCTTTCATTTTTCAATCAAAAATTCAAAAGCTAAGAATACCTATGCCTCTAATTGAATTAGTGAAGAATGAGTCCTTCAAAAGATCCATCCTCGAGGCCCTTGAGCCTAAAGCCATCCAAGCCTCCACTGAATATGTAAATCTACAAGATGACAAACCAGCTGTCATTCTCAGCCCAATGATTGAAAATTGTGAAGACATTTCCCTATCATTCTATGTCTCTTTGACTATTCATGATAAAATCCTCCACAACTGCCTTTTGGATACTAGAGCTAGCCATAATATAATGCCCAAGGCTGTCATGGATGAGCTGGGTCTTGACATTACCAAGACTCATCATGACCTATTTTCTTTTGACTCTAGAAAAGTGAAATGCTTGGGATTAATCAAGGACCTAGCCATCACTTTGTCTTAGTTTCCCATGAAAAGCATGATGATGGATATCATGGTAGCAGATGTACCTCCCAAGCTTGGCATGTTTCTTTCCAGAGGCTTGATCAAGAGATTAGGAGGAACAATGAAAAACTATCTATCCTATGCTATTGTCCTAGTTTTTGGAGGTGAAAATAGGAGATTGTAGAGAGAGGCTCAGTTGGCTTATATCATCAGTGATGAGAAGAATCCCACTAATCATCCCATCTATGTTGTCGACACTGATTTTGAAGCCTATATTCTTCATATTGAAGAACCCTAGTTGGCCTCCATGCAGCTTAAGAAACCAATTTTCTAGATCACAAAGGAAGAAGGCCCACATATTTGGGACATGTTCTTTGATGGAGCTTGCTCTAAGGAAGATGTAGTGGCAAGTGTAGTCCTTGTGTCCCCCACACAGGAAAGCATTCATTTATCTTTCAAATTAAATTTTCAGGTCACAAATAACATAGCAGAGTATGAAGCCTTGATATTGGGCTTAAATGCTGCTAAAGAAATGGGCATCAAAGGCCTGAAAGTGTTTGGAGATGTAGACCTCATCATTCAGCAGTTCAATAAAACTTTCCAAGCAAAGCATCCAAGGCTGAAAGAATACAGAGATGAGGTATGGAAGCTCAAGGATTCTTTTAATATTTTTAGCATTTCTTACATCCTGAGAATGAATAACCAAATCATCGATTCCCTTGCTGTGTCTGCTAGAACGTTTATTCCTCCTTTACCTCCTAAATTAATGTATGAAGTTCAGGTGAAATGTAGATCGTCTTTGCCTGAGAATGTCAAATACTGGAAAGTTTTTGGAGACGATGATGAAATTAATAGGTTTTTACAATTCGTTGATGAATTTTCTAAAACACACATCAACCAAGAAAATGAAACCATGGAAGAATGCGGTCTGTCCAAGCTAAAGGACAAGATTGGCCGAGGAAGCATTGTCCAGCTGCCTAGTAACCATATACCCAAAGGATTGGTGCCTCTAGAGAAGTTTTTCGATCATAACAATGTGCCTTATAAGCCTACCAAAAAAGGAAATGAGTCTTCTATTCGTAAACATAATATAGGGAGCCCAACCCGTCCGAAATACATAAACCTGTCCACTCATTTGTCTTCTCCCCAAAATTCTAAGTATTGCACTCTCATTAAGAAATTTGTTGATATTTTTGCCTGGGAATACAGTGATCTTAAAACCTATGACAAACGTCATTCAACATAAGATTCCACAGGAAAAGAACACCATCCCTTTTAAGCAAAAATTAACACTTATCAGCCCTCTCTTATTGCCTTTGATTGAGAAAGAAATCAAGACGCTATTGGATGCCAAAATCATAGTTCCCCTAAGGTATTCAAAGTGGATAGCTAACCTTGTGGTAGTAAGGAAGAAAGATGGATAAATCAGGCTTTGTGTTGACTTCAGAAATATAAACAGATGCTCTAAAAAAGATAACTACCCCTACCTAAGATGGAACACTTGCTGCAAAAAGTTTCAGGTGCTAGAGTCATTTCTTTCTTAGATGGATTCTCAGGTTACAATCAGATTGTTGTACATCTAGAAGATCAAGAAAAGACCGCCTTCACTACTCCTTGGGGCACTTTCATGTACTCCAAGATGCCCTTTGGACTGATGAATGTTGGGGCTACTTTTCAGCAGGCCATGGACATAGCGTTTGTGGGAGAGAAGGACAAGTTCATCCTTATTTACCTTAATGACATAACAATCTTCTCTAGCAGTCACAAGGACCATTTGCAGCATTTGAAGAAGGTCTTTCTAAAGTGCAGACAATTTGGAATTTTGGTGAACCCAAAGAAGTCACAGTTTGCTCTAAAAGAAGGCAAACTTCTAGGACATATTGTTTTTGTTGAACGTGTGAAGATTGATCCATCAAGAGTTCAAGCAATTCAGACATTGCCCATCCCAAGGTCAAAAAGGGACATTTAATCCTTCCTGGGTAAGATTAACTTTGTAACGAGGTTCATTGCAAAATTTGCAAAGCTAGTGAAGCACATCACTTCCATGCTGAAGAAAGGATCAGAAATAAAATGGACAGATGCTACAAGAAGCTCTTTTGAAGCCATCAAATGAGCTACCATGGAGGCTCCCACTCTAATCAGCCCAGATTACACTAAGGAGTTTTGTATCTTCTCTTTTGCCTCTTACGATACACTTGCAGCAATTTTGTTGCAGAAAAATGATGAAGGCATATAGCACCTTGTGGCCATTTTTAGCAAAACTCTAAGGGATTCTAAACTAAGGTATGAACTTATTGAAAAACAAGCTTATGCTCACATCAAATATTCAAAGGCATTCATAATTTATATTCTACATTCCAAAGTGATTGCATATGTACCTTCAACCTCAGTAAAAGATGACTTAACTCAACCAGATATTGATGGAAAGAGAGCTAAATGGATTGCAAAATTCATAGAGTTTAACATAGAGGTGAAGCCCACTAAGCTCGTCAAAGGCCAGGGCTTGGCTAAACTTATGGCGCAAGAAAATTATAGTTTGTTAGACATAAATTACATGGGCCTAGATTCAGATGATGAGCAGATAGAGGAAGCAACAGAAGAGAAAAATAGAAATCAGTCTTTGGCTGAAAATCTAGCCATCTGTGAATGGTATTCCAGCATAGTTCATTTTGTACAGAAGATGGAAGTCCCTCCAGGGCTTAGCTCAAGCCAAGCCCGGGTCATTAAACTCAAATCAGCCAAATTTTCATTAATAAAAATATTCTTTATTGGAAAGACCCATCAAGAATCCTCTTGAGATGCCTAGATAAAGGAAAATCTGTAGAAGTCATGCACCAATTCCATTCTAGCATCTGTGGAGGTCATCATTATTGGAAAACCACAACCCACAAAATCGTGAGGGCTGGTATTATTGGCCTACTCTGTTCTCTGATGTGTTTTATTTTGTGAAATCTTGTGACAAATGTCAGAGGTTTGCAGGAAGACAATAGCTAAAATATCTGCCCTTGAAGCCAGTACATGTCAATGATCCCTTCTAGGAGTGGGGCTTGGACTTTATAGGTGAGATCAACACACATTCAAGTGGCCAACACAAATGGATCTTGGTAGCCACTGATTATTTCACCAAGTGGATTGAGGCTATACCCATTAAGAATTCCAATCATCAAGTTGTCATAAAGTTCTTGAATGAGAATATTTTCACTAGATTTGGTTGCCCAACTAAACAGGTCACTAATAATGTAGCAACTATCAAGGAAAAAGAATTGGTGGACATGATTGAATCCATGGTCATTTGATTGGTGCATTCTACCTCATATTATCCTCAAGGCAATGGCTTGGCACTGATGTTGTTTTTCCTATCTAGTTGATTCTCCCTGTGGCCAAATTATTGCAAGAAGAACAAGATGAAGAGAATGACATGGTAAGGAGAATATATAACCTGGCTGAACTACATTAGATTAGAGAGCAGCTGGTTGAGAAGTCAAAAGCTCATCAGAAGAAAATCAAAGAAACCTTTGACAGGAAGGCAAAAGTGGACAACTTCCAAGTTGGTGACTGGGTCCTCAAATGGGATGCGTTGAAGGAAAAGAAGGGCAACCATGGTAAGTTTGACTATATATGGATAGGTCCATTTGTCATTGCTCAAATTTAGCAAAAAAATACCTTTATTTTGCATAGTCTGGAAGGAGGAGATGTTTGTGGTAGCCCAGTCAATGGATTGTTCTTGAAACTTTATTCCATTTAAGGCTTTAAAACCCTGGTATTGTAAATATGTTTTTCCAGTTTTTATTTTCATTGAAAAATAGACTCCATGCCCAATGGAACACTAGCAGGAAAATTTGATTTTGGTTTTACAGGAAAGGCATTGTTCTATAGTTCTTGAAACCTCACAGGGAGGCTTTCATCCCCAGAAGGAGCCAGTGTTAGCCTTGTTGGCAAATGGCCCAAAAATGGATCCAAAAATGCTCTTTAAAGTCTCCATAAGCCAGCAAAATCATGCCAATGGACCCAAATATGCTCTTGAAGTCTTCAAAAGCATGCTTAAGATCATCCAAAGATCGAAACAAGCACAGGAGGAGAGCCCTTAAAAGGGAGGAAAAACACTATCGGGAGGCTAAAACACTGAAAAAAAAGTGAAAAAACCACATATCACAGGCTTAAACAATCCAATGCACATCAGTCGTTAGATCTGGCTAATTAACGACCTAGATCTAAGTGGCAAATTGCAAATCAGCCAATACAGAGGACTTAAGGATTGGTGGAGGACACCCCTGATCAATGATCTCCAATGATTGGATCGGCAAGTCGCTATCGGCAGAGGTAATCAGCGGATATCGACAATTATAGAGGGGAACTTGCGATTGCGATCAATGATGCAATGTGGACCATTGATCGAGCACGCAGATCGAAGACCCACATCACATCACATGATTGCTATTGGCGCTAACCATGGGGTGGGGCCTTTGCACAGGTATATGTGCGACCCGATGACTGGACTTGACAACATTATATATGATATTTCATAAAATTGAAGTTCGTTGGAAAGGCCATTTTCAATGTATTTTGTGTATTTTTGTTATATAACGAAATACAAATGGAAGCTTGGACTTGTGATATGCGACAAGACCTGGACCCAAAAGCGTTCGGGAAGGGAAATATATAATATTTTAAGTACAGAGGGAGCCATATTTTAATGTATTTCCCGTGTTTTTTAAATATTTCAAAATATAAAGGGAAGATGGGAACAAGCCATGTGCGACTTGCGATAGCGACTTGGAGGGTGGACCCAATAGACGAATAGGCCATGTTTAAGGGATTTTTAAGTCCGAAATGAGCAGATATGGGCGATATTTACAGTATTACAACATTTTTCTGTATTAAACATAAAAAAAGTCATTGGAAACATTTAAAGGGATTACAAAGGCTCAAAGACCCATTCCACCACATAACAGGGGTTGGGAGATAGATTGCTAGGAAACAGAGGATGGAAAGGGAACAAGAGGGCCACAACATGATGCAGCCCGACACAGAAGTGATCATGGAGCATCAATAGTGCAACAAACTAACATAATGCGGTTATTCTTCTATCAGAAGAAGATACCTCTGAGCCATGCTTTCCTAGTCAGGGCATCAAACAATTAACAAAATAGAGAGGATAGATTAAGACACTCCAAGCCTTTAAGAGCTCAAGATCATTGTAAAAGGCCTATAAATGGTAGAAAGTTAAATGTAACAAGGGTTCAACTTCTGGAGATTATTGAGACTTTGCTACTCAAGCTTCTCATCTTCTTTCATTAGAAATATAAGCTTCTTTTTTTGTTATATGTTCAATGTCCATTTTCTCTTATGTTCTAATCTTGCACTTGAACAGGTTGTTCATGTTTCTTCTGTGTCTAATGCTAGATAACTGTCATCTTATCTATGTGTTGATAAATTAGATTTGCAAGCTTCTTTACTATCTGCAGCTAGCCATTCATATGTGTTTATATATGCATCTTCCGGTACAGTCAGTATTCTCATTTACTGCCTGTAGCTAGCCATTCATATGTGTTTATATATGCATCTGTCGATATAGTCAGTATTCTCCATTTATTCATTGAATCTACAAACTATTGAGCATTAGTGGTCTAAAGCCTTGTAAGCTGAGGGTGTTCATGCATGTATTGAGTAAAAGCAAAGTTGAAATGGTTATTTGGCTTGATCCAAACCATCATCCATTCCAATAGTTCAGAAAACAACATTGAAGATTATATGTTACCAGGCATCTCTAAGCTGCAACCTAGGAGAGTTTCCTGGAGTGATAATAGGGCCAGTAGCCTATCGACTTGCACTGCCTCCGACAATGAAATTCCACAATGTTTTCCATGTATCTTTGCTTAATAAATATGTTAAGGATGTTGATCATGTAATTGACTGGTCAGTATTTCTGGTGGAACCAGATGGATAATTCGAGCCGGAGCCTCATTGTATATTACATAAAAAGGTGCTCATGCTTCGGAACCAAGCAATAGAGCAAGTTAAAGTGCAATGGAATCACTTTGGGCCCGATGAAGCTACATGGGAGATGGTGGATCAGATGCGGGCCATTTATCCTTCCTTGTTTTCCAGTTGAGGCAAAGCAACTTGATATGGTGATTTGGTGGTTGCTTATGGTGGTTTGGTAGTTGCTTTATGATGGTTTAGTATTTGCTTTATGTTTGTTTGGTATATGCTTTATGGTGATCGATATATGCTTTATGATGGTTTGATAGATGCTTTATGATGGTTTGAGATATGCTTTATGTTGGTTGATAAATTCTATATGATGTTTTGATATGTGCCTTATGATGTTTTCATATATGCCATATGATGTTAGTATATGTTTGATATATGTTTGGTATATGATTTGGCATATGTTTTGGCATATATATTTTGATGATGTTGTTATGTGTACACCCGTGTATGGATGTAAATACCATAATGAGTTGTGTTATAAAGCTCCACTATGCGGTATGGGTGTGTTATTACACTATCATGTGGTTACGTTGTCATGATGTTATGATGACATATGAGTTTTTCTTGAGCAGGATGATCATTGTAAATATTGTAATGAGCTATGTTATCAAGCTCCATTATGTGGTACGCTGTCATGTTTTCATGATGTTATGTCTTGAGTAGTTCTTTCATTGTAAATACTACATCGAGTTGGGTTATAAAGATCCATGAGCAGTATGTCTTCTTTCAGTAGGTTGTTGAGATATATGTTGGATTAAACACCGAGGACGATGTCCCCCAAGGGGGAGGGTTCTGTAATATCCCTGGTGAAAATTCCATGTAATAAATGTTAAAAACAATAACCACAGATGACTAGGACACTTATTCCAAGCTGAATGTTGGGAAAGACATCCTAATGTTTATTCATTTGGTTGTTTATGGCTAAGGAAAGTGGCAAAGGCAATGTCTAAAGCATTAAAGAGGCAAAAAGGTATTTTGGCACAATTATTTATGAAAATAATGGAAATTAGGAGAAAAAAGAGGTGAAAGGTCACAAGTTGCATGTAAGGAGGAAAATGAAGGAAAATAATGGAAAATGAAGAAAATAGAGGCCTCATTCATAAAAAGGCTTCTGAGGATCAGTTGGTAACCTTTTGTCAGTTTAGCTTTGGAGCTCTCTCATTATTCTCTCTCTCATTCTCCTGATTACTTAGAGTTTTCTTGGATCACTTTGGCATTGGAGCAAGAAAGGAAAAGAAGGAAAGAAGAAGCAAAGATCAAGCAGGGAAAGGAAGGATCAAGTAACTACAACAGCCTTCATTGCAGGTACCAATTTTCATGTGTATTTTTATTGCTAGATTTGGCATGAATGGGATTGGATGTGTTTCTTTTCTAACATGGCATGGGTTTTTCCAGGTGTGACAGTATTTTCAGCCTAGCCTTGCCATTTCCTAATAGCTTTGATGAGATGGGTTCTCTCATGTGGTTTGTGGGGGATGGCTAGATTGGATTCGAAGTTGAGTGGGGTGGATCTCCGAATTGACAAACACATGGTGGTAGTGGTACCTAAACTGGACTGAGGATGCATGAATCCACTAGCCTAGTAACCCCTAAATTAGACTATGTGTTGTGGTAAGGACAAATTGTGTGCCTCGATGGGCCTAGGAATCCTTGTCAGTGAATGGAGGGATATATGGTAAAGCCAAGAGGTGGATTTTCTCTCTGCTGGGCTTAGTGATTCCGGGATGGAATGCATTGTAAAGCCTAGAGATTATGTATCATTGTAGGGCCTAGTGATCCCTGGATCAGACTACAGATGCACGGTAAATCCTAAGAGACTAGGAGGCACTCAAATTCCTCATGGTGTAGGAGGAGAACTCTGGTGGAATCCACATTGATCGGTGTTTTTGATGTGTTTTATGAAACCCACATTCATGCTTGGAATATGGCCCAAGGGTAATTGGTTGAAGAGAGACTTGGCTAAGGTAATCTATGGTCAGGTGGAACATGGTAGTCCCATCACAGGTTGGTTCATTGCATTTATTAATGAACACTTAATTCCCTTGATTTTCATGTGTTAACGTACTGATGTATATATGGATTTTGATGGCTAATATGTCCATTGTATTTTTGTTCCTATTATGCTAGTTATATGTATATTTTGTGGCAACAACTATGTATGGATCTCAGCATGTTTTTATTTCTATTTGGATGGATATTGTATCTATTATCTAATAAGTGATAAGGCAACAAAAGACATGAGGAAACAATGGTTCATGGTAATTCTCAGATAAGTATGAGATCCCTACACTTAGTTATGTTTTTTACACCTGTAGGTTACATGTTGATGATATGTTTAATGAAATGCCTATCATGGCTAGTAGGGGTCTCGTTATGATCTTATTCATCTTATTGATTTTGTATCCTTGTTTCCTTGTATCATTACCAATTCCATGTGATCATTCCATTCTGGGAAGTGTCCCAGACTCTAGGCCAAAAAAGGTGGCTCAAATCCTAGAATGCTAGTAAAACAGAGCGTTAGTTTGAGACTAACTTGCCTGGGCAGTGTCTAGGAAGCATTGTAAAGCACCTAGCTAGTGTCTGGGGAGTCTTAGTCTTGATACTAACTCATTTGGGTAGTGTCTGGGAAGCATTATAAAGCACCTGGCCAGTTCCTGGGGAGCGTTAGTCCTAATACTAACTCACCCGGGCAGTGTCTAGGGAGTGTTAACCTGCCCTAAGTTTCTCAAACAATAGTAGGACCCAGGGATAGGCAGTTTGTGTGGTTGACTTGTCTCCTGAAGGTTATTTGGGTGATTTTGGATGATTGTGTGTGATGTTCCATTGATTCCATTTCCTTAAAGTCACCAAGGATGTTGAATCTTATGATAGTGGCCTCTCGTCACATGTTTACCCCGACTGACCAATTACTTAGGTAGATGTGGGAGGAGGGTGTTACAGAGATAATGAACAATTGTTTGGAAGGATATATTCATTGTTTTATATCTTATAAACAAACACAATAGGTCAAGTGGTTACCTCTGGCTGAATGGTGAAATAATATGTTAGTGTCCAATAGTCATAGTGATCAAATTTACTCTCTTGATGTTGTTGATGGAGTCTTAGGTAAAATTATTATATTTTCAAATAAAATTTGACATCTATATTCATTGTCAAATGGTCCCAAGTCATTGCCTAGGTATCATTACTACTCCCTCCACTTATTCAAGGTCACAAACAACCATCATGGTTATGTCATCATTTCTTGTCATAAGAAATAAAATGAGTCAGTTGGTCACCATATGGGTCACGGTCTAGAATATGTATTTGAAGGTCATCATTATATTAGTCATCAATATCAATTTACGGAGTCATGTCATCCATTATGGTCATCATCATGGGAGTTAGCAATTAGGGAATAAAGTTTTTCAAAAAATAATTTCCTATTAAAGAAATAATGTTGCAATACAAATCACATCATCAAGTCATTTTATCAAAAGCACACATGATTTCACTCCACTACCAATCCAAAAATCGAATTTCTAATTTATAAAAGAGAATCAAAGCATTTTAAAACTTCATTTCATCCTTCCAAAATCTCCAAGAGATCCTCTCTACCATTTTGTTACTTTCCATATCCATAAGAACTTTGAACTTCATCACCACTTCTCCTTTCATCTGTTTGTTGCATTTATGGAGGAGGTTGTTGCACTTTTGATTTGGAGATAAAAGGGAGGACAAATAGGTTGAATTTTCATCTCAAATTCTTTAAAGCCTCTTTAAACAAGTAAGTAAAGCTTTAGAAACCCTGTATGAAGTATTTTCCCTAAAAAAATGATTAAACTCCATCCCTAAGGTTTTGCTGCGTTTTTTCACTTTCAAGGTCTTTTGCTTCTTTTGAGAAGAAATCCCCTTGTTTCTAAGCTTACATATCCTTAATTACCCTCATAAAAAATTATTCCTCATTCCCGACATTGAAATTCCCTCATTTTATCATTTTCCTCCACAGACCTAGCTTGTTGTTGCGCTTCTGCCCTAGGACTGTGTTTTTCCCTTTTCACCCCCATTTTCTCACTCATTTTGAGAAATTCCACCACCATTGTCTTCCTAACACATATCCCTACCCTCCATAATTTCCTAAAAAGTTTTCCTATCCTCCTTCCCCTCCATTCCCTTCCCTCAAGTTGTTGCATTTTTAGCCATTTTTTGCAGCTCAAATCCCTTGCCCTTTCTTGTTTGAAATTAGGATTTTCTGTCAAAAGTGAAGCCAAAACATGGTGAAGACTAGTGAAAAAAGGAATATATAAGGGAGGAGAGATCTTAAGATATGATCCAACTCATATGCAAGAGGTCAATTCATTAGAGTTCATCAAAAGATCATTTGAGCAGGTAGGTTGCCTAGGGTTTTGTCAGAAAGTGCAAGAGGTGGGCTATCATCAAGATTTAACAAGCCTATTTTCCATTAACTTCAAGAAGGATCAAGTCACTATTGCAGGGGTGAAATTTTCAGTGTCAGCAGAGGTCATAGATTCAACAAATTCTATCCCTAATCAAGGATTTAGACCTAAAGCACTACAAGATGTTTTTGAAACCACAGTATAAGGAGTCTCCTCCTCATATCTTTCCTAGAAGACAATTGTTGGACAAGTACAACCCTTTGATGAAAACTATCATGAAGTATTTCACTTGTGAGGGCAGATTTAGTAGGCTATGTCAATATCATATCAGGTTATTGATGCATTTTGCTTCCATGAAGCCCCTAAGCCTACCTAACTATATGTTTAGAATTTTGGTAAAGATGACAGAGAAAGTGTAGTGTAAAGGAAGAGATCATTAAGCTAGTCTTTTTCATCATGCCTTAGTGAAAGTAATAGTCCTCCACCAGCTGGAACATATCAACATGTCATGGGAAACCTTCTTGTAGGTAGCTCCTCTTCTACCTATCTCTGTCCAGTCAAAGAGCTAGAGCACTCCTTCATCAACATCCATACCACAAGGAGTTGAAACATAAAGAAGGCCATCGGAGAAAAAAATGCAGCCTAGAGCATAGATTTCAAAGACATAAAATAAGGGTAAGAGGTTGGTTTTTGCTCCTGAAATAGAAGAGGAGATGCTAAGACCTAAATCTAGAACTAGGTCTCAGGAAATTACTATCTAAGGAGGTTGTCAGTGAAGAGGCACTTCAAGTTGAAACCATGAGAGAGGAATCACCTAGGGATAGAGATGATGCACCCTTGCAAAATGAAAAAAAATTACCTCCTTAATTTAAGATGGCTGAGCTAGGAGAGAAACATGGAGATAAGGCATCAAAATACATAATCAAGGAGAAAGAGGCATAGATTAGGGAGCTAAAGGATGACCTTGCCAAAGCCAATTTCATGGTGGCTTTCTTGTAGCAAGAGAATAGACAATTTAAACTAAGCCTAATGCAGCCTAGAAAGTCACAAGAAGACCCTCCATCATCAAGCCACACATTGTGTTGACATCAAAGGATAAAGGGAAAGGCATCATTGATGTAGAGAAGTCGGAGGAGAATAACATTTAGGTACAACCTAGGAGACCTAAAACTAGAGCAATGGAAAGAAAGGAAAAGCACGTAAAAGAGCCATCTCCTCCTCAAGCCCAAAATACCATAGATGACACCATATTTGTTGAACTTGAGAAGGAAAATGAATATTGGCTTGAGAGAGTAAATGAGAACTTGGAGAAGTTATTGAAAAAGGAAAACAAGGATACCACTATGGAAAGAAATATGGCAAGGAACTACTATGCAAGGAACATGGTTTGCAAAGTTAGGGTTAAAAACATGAAGAAGAAACTTAAGAGAACCCCAAGGAAACTCAAGAAGAGGGATAACCTTGACCCGTTAGTAGATGCATCATTGGTGGTTTGAATGCAGGACAAAGAGCAAAGGAAAGGAGACAAAAAATTTGAAATTTTGAATTTTTGTGCACACGGTCAAGATTATCCTATAGAAACACAACAACTAGTTGCTGTGCTTTTTCTCAAAGGGTCAGAATCAAAATTTTCAAGAATGTGGAGGTAAAAATTGACACGTGGACACCAAAAAAGTCCCTGAGGATACTTGTAGAATCATGAATTTGCAGAAAATCATCAAACAAAGCCATTTTTACACCTTTCTGCCTGCTTTTCAGGATAGTCGTTGTGTTTATGGACAGTTTGTTTTGGGGTCAGTTTTGAGGAGTTCAAAATCATGTTTTTGGATGACTTAAGGGTTCCAGAGTGTAGTAGACATCCCAAAATTTCTTCACAGGTCTTCAGTGAAGCTTAGGACCTGTTCAAATTCATCAAAATATCAACCTAAACATTCGTTGCGCTTCTGCTAAGACTTGTTGTGCTTCTGCTAGGATTTGTTGCGCTTTTGTGTTTGAATGTTTTATTGCATGTAAATGGTGAAATTTCAAAATAGTTTGGTGTAAATATTTTCCTTATCATTTTATCTGATGTAAATGATTTTGTTAGTGGTTACTATAGTAAATAATCTTGTAATTAATGCTTTGAGAGATAAGCTCAAGTAGTTTAGCAAAAAGGTGAAAGTTGTTCTAACTTCCCTAGGATTTGGCAAAGATAGGATAGATGCAAGTATTTTACTTTTTAGAGTGGAATTCGACCTCCTTAGGATGAATTTGACCTCATCTCCTATATTAGGCTGAAATGTAATGTAATCAAAAGTTGGATATTTCAAGCTCAAACATCTTGAACTAGTGTACTTAACTTTTTGCAGAGAAATAACAGACAGTCGCAGCTATTTTTATGGGATTCATGTGTTGTGTTCAGTGGCACTGTTTTCTCTAGTGTCTCTTATGCATTTGATTTTTAAATGTTTTTGGAAACCATCTATGTTTCTTCTCATGCTTATCTCTTAAGTTGTTAAACATAATATATCGTCTATAATGCTCTATTTTTGTCTGAGATTTATATAACTGTTTTCATCCTCTGAAACAAATGAATTCATACATATATGCTCATTTTGGTCCTTCTTTCCTCATTACCATACTACAATGACAAACCATTTGTGTCACTGACTACACCTACCTTGCCTCATTCTATGTCTACAACTGATCTTTTGACCTATTTGGCCTAGTTCTGCTACCTAGTGCTTCATATCCAACAAACCTTAAATCAAACCCTACCGAGCTAATACCTAGCCTAAAACCCTAGTATTCTCCAGTCACTTCCATTGGCTATGAGGTTTATTTAGAGATAGAACTCTTTGATTTGACAGGGCTAGCTGCCAAGTCCAAAGTTGGTCTATGGTTACCCCTCTAGTTTACTTTCTCAGCCTTGGGAAAACTAAGGAGTGCTAACATAACACTTCCTTCCATACAAAAGAAAAAATGACCCCATTTATGGCACTTTATGGACATCATCTACCGTCCATCACATCATATTTAAGAGAAAATTCTAAGGTTCAAGCAGTGGAAGATCACATCGAGCATCAACAACAAGTTCTCTAACTCTTAAAGGATAAACTCACTTGCTGTAGATTCGAATGAAACAACGGGCAAATCAAAATCACAAAGAAATAAATTTTGATGCAGGAAATTGGGTATTTTTTATGATGACAACCATATAAACAAATGTACCTCGAGCAAGCTAAGAAGGATAATAAATTATCACCAAAGTGTTATGGTCCTTACAAGGTGTTGCAAAATATTGGTACTATGGAATACAAATTGGAGCTTATTGCATCTTCCCAAGTGCACCCAATTTTCCATGTTTCATGCTTAAAGAAGGTTATAGGTGACGACCTTAAAGTTCAAACAATATTTCCAAAACTTGACGAGGAAGGAGAAATCATATTGGAACCTAAAGAAATCACGGATACAAGAACTTGACAGCTACGAAATTGATCATTTTCAAAGTATCTCATCAAATGGAAGAACTTACCTACTGAAGATCCCACATGGGAGGATGAGAATTTTATATAGAAGCATCCATAACTACTCAAGTGTTGAGGACAACAATTTTTTGAAGGAGAGGGGCATGTTAGGTCCCTATATACTAGTGTAGCCCCTTATTATTATTGTTAGTGTAGCACCCTTATTGTTATTGTTCTGCCCTTACATTATTATTGTTATGTATGCTCTGATTATGTTATGACCCCTTAGACTCCTATATTTAGAAAGTGTTGGAAAATTAGAAAGGTAGTAAAGACTTTCTTGACCTTGATAATTACTTGTGATGCTTCTTACTATTACGATTCTTTATATATTCTTTCTTTAGTTCATCAAGCAGTTACCAAAAGTAGAAGCACATAAAATAATGAACACAAGATGTAGGCACATGCGATGGAAAAACCCCCTTCAAGGGGAAAACCCAATCATGGTAATTCTTCCTTTCAATAGTATTCTTTGAAACTCTTCACCTTAGACCAAGACCAGACCTTCCCTCCACACCAAGTCAGCCTCCAGAAGATTGACCTCTTCCCAATGACTTCGACTATGCAACAACTTGCAGCAGCTAACATTAGGGGAATTTCGAGGTCTAAAATGGGCCTCCTAAGGAGATTATAAAATAATAGTTGAAACAATAAAATAAGATTAGATTAGGTCATCAAATTTTAGAGGGAAAAAGGAAAAAAACTATTTTTTCAACTTATCTCCCTATGGGTTTACTCAAATTTTGAGAAAAAACACTCGTTGGATGCAAAATTTGATTCCTCATCAAAGGAGTACCAATGTTGCATACTTTTGATGGACCCTACTACATGAAAAATGAGAAATACATGAAAAATGTGATTACAATCACGTTTTTTCATGTATTTCTCATTTTTTGTGTAGTAGGGTTCATAAAAAACGTGTAACACGGGTACTCCTTGGATGAGGAATTAAATTTTGCATCCAACGAGCACTCCTGCTCAGAATTTGAGTAAAAACTTAGGAAGATAAGATGAAAATATGAGTTGAACAAGTATTTTTATTATTTTATTATTTTTTAAATCCAAAAATAGTGAATCATCCTTGATCCAGGTGGATCTTCAAATACAATGGCATGGAAAAGTGTAGAAAATCAAAGTGATTAGAATGAAGTCAACTTAGGATCAGAGTGTAGATCTCATCATCCCGATTCGAATGGCGTGAACGACACTTCAATCTGAGTCTGGATGATGAAGTTATCGCACAGGGAAGGTTTCTTTGATCCTTAAGAAAATGAGGATTTTCCTTAGAAAACAGGTTTTAAGCCTTAAAGGAAAAATCGCAATCGGAGGACTTGTAGTGGCAGACTGAAGAGAAGTGCAGTGGAATCCTGATCGCCATCTCCATCAATCAGATTGGCAGATCGAAGGAAACCAAATCAGTGACTATATAATATATTATATATGTATATATTATTCTATATAATATTATTATTTGTATATAATAGATATATATAATATATATATATAATATTATATATATTTATATATATATATATATTGGTGTGTGCAAGCAGAGCGATCAGCGATAACACAATCGACGGAATCAATGTCGGGGCACCCGGGGCGATATATGAGGGAACACTGATGCGATCGGCCAACACCGATATCAGTAATCAGCGATCGATGGTCCCCATTCCCTAGTTACAAGACCTTCGGGAAAAGCGATATGCTAATTGCGACCTAAAGTCAGACCTGGTATGGAATATATGCTTGATTTCACTAGTTTTGAAGTCCGAGTAAATGGTTTTGGGGTGGATTTTTAGTGTTTTTCGGGATTTTAAGGCCTTATTGCCTCAATGATAAAAGGGTCACTTTAAGAGGTAGTTGCACCTGTTGATCCTTCCATGACACCGACCTCCATTATTAACCAGACAACCCCGATTTAAAGGGGTTTCTGTCCGAAAATCCCATTATAAAACCACAACAATTGGAAAGAGCGAGAGAGGCATTTTTGTTGCAGCACACTGTTTCATTGGCAGGAGGCCAAGAGAGCATCTTTGTCTATGTTTAGATAGTTTTACATGACTCCAGCCCCTTTCATTGCTATGAACACATTGGTGTTGTTTACCTCTCCATATAAAGCATTCATTTTCAGAGCCATCTTTTAGATTGGAGGTATAAGCCTCTTGTGGATAGTTGATGATTGTAATTATCTTTTCTTTCATGCCATTTAATAAGAAAGGCCTCCCCATTTTTGAGTTGGGCCTGGAGACGTAGTCCGAATTGGATGAGCTCCATTATCAAGCCTTGGTGTCTTCTTTTTTTCCTTTTATGTCTTTACTTCTTCTTTTCTTATGTGCACATTTTTGTGTTAAGATGCAATTTTGCATGTGATTCTTTTCTATACATCTATAAGCGAAAACATCCTGGATCAAGTGGTATCAGAGCAGGGATTTTTAGATGTGAATTGCATGTTTTCATGCTAACAAGAGGTAGGTTTCAAAGAGGCGATGGGAATCTAGAACCTTTCGATCCAGAGGCAGGGCATGCACCTCAGAGAACAAACATGGTTGAAGACGAAACTCATATTGAAGAGGAGCGTAATTTCAAAAGGAATTTATATTCAATGGTAGAAAATATTAGTCAGCTGGTTATAAGACTGGAAAAAGTAGAAGAGAGGAACCTAGAAGGACAAGGTTCAGAACATGGGAATTTTGGAGAAGACCCCCCTCCTTCTCCTTCTAGGAGTGAAGGTTCTTCTTCCTCTCACCACCATAATCAGAGAAATCCAAAGGATGCATCTAAGAAACCTTTTTCTAAATTAGATGTTAAATTTGATCTTCCTGTGTTTAATGGTGAAAGTAACGTAGAAAATCTTAACAATTGGATCAGGCAAATTGAGTTTTACTACAAGATTCAGCAAATTGTAGAGGATGACACAAAAATCCATCTAGCCTCTCTACGACTGGGCAACACAACTCTCGTTTGGTGGAGAGCAAATTGCAAAGCAGTAAAAATGTGGGTAAGCTCTTTTCCTCATGGTCTGATTGCACTTCTACGTTAAAGGAATAGTTTTATCCCTTAGGATACAAACATAAAGCTTTGATAAATTGGCAATATTTAAGACAAGACAAAGGACAGGATGTTTAGAGTTTTACAAAAGAGTTTAGGAAGCAAGCACTGAATTTGGGTATTGCACTTGATGCACCTGAAGTTGTAACTAAGTATATTGTCTCACTACATGGTTATATTAGGCATTCATTTTTATTGTTTGAACCAACCACTATTGATTTAGCTAGCGTAAAAGAAATTCATATTGAGAACAGGGGAAAGAATGAAAGAGGATCAGTCCAGAAAGCCACCATTCAAACCTCCCAATGGAAAATCCAAAGCAAAATGGAAAGGGAAGGTGAAGAAAATAGGAGAAGCCAAAGACGGAGAGCAGCTTTATTATAATAACTACAAGAAGGAAGGCCACGATGACAATCACTATTGGAATAAGCACCCAGAAAGGTGTCCAAAGAAGTATGGAGGAAAAGGGAAGTAGAAAAATGTAGCAGTGGCACAGCAAGACCTTGGATCAGATTCGGGAGATGAAGCATTGGTCACAGCAGTGGGAACAAAAGGTACCCTTACACCTCCTGTTGATTCTAAATCGCATGAAAGTACCAGTTCTCTAGATGAATCCCTTTCGAATGATAGAAAAAGAATTGAATTATTTCATATCAAGGTTGTAGTAAATCACACCAAAGTGGAAACTCTGTTTGATACTGGGTCCCAAGCGAACTTAATTGCAAAATCCCTGGTAAAGAAGCTTGGCTTCGAGACCAAACCACACCCAAAACCCTACCCGATGGGATGGATACATGATAAAGCAAAATTGAATGTAACCCAACAGTGCAAGGTCAAATTTGTGATTGTGTCTAAGCTAGTAGATGAAGTAGAAATGGATGTAATACAATTGGATATTTGTGGCATGGTATTAGGGAGCCCATACCTGTATGACAGAAAAGCACTATTTTTCCACCATGAGAATAAATACCACATCACCAAGGATGGGGTAGAATACATAGTGCGGGCTCATCAAAATAAAAATAATCCTAGCCTTGTAAGCACTGGGCAAATGAAATGACTGGTGAATTCTAGTAAAACATGCATGCTTATGGTTGTAAAGAAGAAAGAGGCCGAATTAGTTGAGGGGTTCCAGGGCTACGATGGGAAGCATAAACAGGAATTAATGGAATTGATTTTTGATTATAATGAACTATTTTAGGAGCCAAAGGGACTACCTCCAAAGAGGGAAATCCAACACAAAATCCATCTATTGCATGACACCCCTCTGCCAAATATTGACATGTACAGGATGTTGGCGATTGAAATGGAGGAGATCAAGAGGCAAGTGCACACATTGCTAGACCAAGGCATCATCAGGCTAAGCACCTCTCCATGTTTTTTGCCGATCGTTCTAGTTCCAAAGAAATATGATAGCTAGAGGATGTGCATGGACTACCGCATGCTCAATAAGATATCGGTGGAAAATTGCTATCCCCTCCCACACATAGATGATTCATTGGATCAATTAAAAAATGTTGTTTATTTCACAAAGTTGGATTTGTGCAGTGGCTATCACTAGGTCGGAATTATGGAGCAGGATGTGTGGAAAACCGCCTTCAAGACCAAGCAAGGGTTGTTCAAATGGATGGTGAAGAGAAGTACAGTGGAATCGCTGATTCGATTTGATTGGAGATCTGCGATCGGGGGTTCCACTGCACTTCTCTTCACCATCCATTCGAACAAACCCTGCTTGGTCTTGAAGGAAGTTTTCCACATGTCCTGCTCTGCAATTTTGAATTGGTGATAGCCACTACACAAATCCAACTTTGTGAAATAAAAAACATTTTTTAATTGATCCAATAAATCATCTATATGTGGGCGGGGATAGTGATTTTTCACTGATATCTTATTGAGCACGCGGTAGTCCACACACATCCTCTAGCTGCTGTATTTCTTTGGAATAGAATGATCGGTGAACCACATGGAGAGGTGCTCGGCATGATGACACCTTGGTCCAACAATTCCTGCCCTTGTCTCTTGATCTCCTCCATTTCAATCGCTGACACCCTGTACATTCCGATATTTGGCAGAGGGGCATCATGCAATAGATGGATTTTGTGTTGGATTTCCCTCTTTGGAGGTAGTCCCTTCGACTCCTGAAATAGTCCATTATAATCAGAAATCAATTCCATTAATTCCTGTTTATGCTTCCCATCACAGCCTTGGAATGCATCAGCGAATTCGGCCTCTTTCCCCCTTAGAACCATAAGCATGCATGTTTTACTGAAATTCACCAGTCATTTCATTTGCCCAGCACTTACAAGGCTGGCATTAATTTTATTTTGATGAGCCCTCACTATGTATTCTACCCCATCCTTGGTGATGTGGTGTTTATTCTCATGGCAGAAAAAGACTACTTTTCTATCATACAGGTATGGGCTCCCTAATACCATGCCACAGATATCCAATGGTATTACATCCATTTCTACTTCGTCTACTAGCTTAGCCACAATTACAAATTTGACCTTGCACTACTGGGTTACATTCAATTTTGCTTTATCATATATCCATCCCAGCGGGTAAGGTTTTGGGTGTGGTTTTGTCTCTAAGCCAAGCTTCTTTACTAGGAATTCTGCAATTAAGTTCGCTTGGGATCCAGTATCAAACAGAGTTTCCACTTTGGTGTGATTTACTACAACCTCAATATGGAATAATTCAATTCTTTTTCTATCATTTGAAAGCGACTCATCTACAGAACTGGTACTTTTATGCGATTTAGAATCAACAGGAGGTGTAATGGTACCTTTTGTTCCCACTGATGTGACTAGCACTTCATCTCCCGAATCTGATCCAAGGTCTTCATGCTGCTGCTACTATTTTCTACTTCCATTTTCCTCCATACTTCTTTGGATGCCTTTTTGAGTGCTTCTTCCAACAATGATCGTCATTGTGGCCTTCCTTCTTGCAGTGATTGCAATAAGGCCATTCTCCCTCTTTGGCCGCTGTTGTTTTCTTCTCCTTTCCTTTCCATTTCACTTTAGATTTGCCATTGGGAGGTTTTAATGGTGGCTTTTTGGACTGATCCTCTCTTTCATTCTTGCCCTTGTTCTCAATATGAATTGATTTTATGATGGATGAATCAATAGGGGTTGGTTCAAACAATAGCAATGAATGCCTAATATAACTATGCAGTGAGCCAATATACTTAGTTACAAATTCATGTGCATCAAGTGCAATACCCAAATTCAGTGCTTGCTTCCTAAAATCTTCTGTAAAACTCTGAACATCTTGCCCTTTGCCTTGCCTTAAATATTTCCAATTAACCAAAGCTTTCTATTTGTATCCTAAGGGATAAAATTGTTCCTTTAATGCAGAAGTGAAATCAGACCATGAGGAAAAGAGCTTACCCACATTTTTACTTCTCTGCAATTTGCTCTCCCACCAAATGAGAGCTATGTTGTCCAGCTGTAGAAAGGCCAGATGGATTTTTGCCTCATCTTCTACGATTTGTTGAATCCTACAACAAACCTCAATCTACCTAATCCAATTGTTAAGCTTTTCTGCATTACTTTCACCATTAAACATAGGAAGATAAAATTTAACATCTAATTTAGAAAAAAGGTTTCTTAGATGCATCCTTTGGATTTCTCTGATTATGGTGGTGAGAGGAAGAAGAACCTTCACTCCCAGAAGGAGAAGGAGGGGGGTCTTCTTCACCATTCCCATGTGCTGAACCTTGTTCTTTTGGGTTCCTCTCTTTTGCTTTTTTCACTCTTATAACCAGTTGACTAATATTTTATGCCATTGAATAGAAAGTCTTTATGAAATTATGATCCTCTTCAATATGAGCTTCGTCTTCAGCCATGCTTCTTCTCTGAGGTGCATGCCCTGCCTCTGGATCGAAAGGTTCTAAATTCCCCTCACCTCTTTGAAGCTTGCCTCTTGTTAGTATGAAAACATGCAATTCACATCTAAAAAGCCCTACTCTGATACCACTTGATCCAAGATGTTTTCTCTTATAGATATATAGAAAAGAATCACATGTAAAATTGCAGATTAACACAAAAATGTGCACATAAGAAAAGAAGAAGTAAAGTCATAAAAGGCACAAAAGAAGACATCAAGGCTTGATAACGGAGTTCGTCCAATTCAGACTACTTCTCCGGGCCCAACTCAATAACGGGGAGGCCTTTCTTATTAAATGGCATGAAAGAAAAGATAATTACAGTCATCAACTATCCACAAGAGGCTTGTACCTCTAATTTGAAAGATGGCTGTGCAAATGAATTCTTGATATGGAGAGATAAACAACACCAATGCGTTCACAACAATGAAAGGGGATGGAGTCATGTAAAACTGTCTAAACATAGACAAAGATTCCCTCTCGGCCTCTTGCCAACAAAATAGTGCGCTGCAACAAAAATGCCTCTCCCGCTCTTTCCAATTGTCGTGGTTTTATAATGGGCTTTTCGGGAAAAATCCCCTTTAAATTGGGACTGTCTAGTTAACAATTGTAGGAATTTACAGGGTAAGTTCCTCAGACAGAACACCAAAAGGACACCGCTCACAAACAGATCACAGATCAATACACCAATATTTTGACGTGGTTAAAACCCTCAAAGAGGGAAACAGTCCACGGCCTGAGCCAACGGGCCACTTCAGGCAATTTATTAATAAAAGAATGAAAATTTACATAAGCTTCTCTCGTGAACGGTTAACCTACAAATGACTCTCCATGCGCTTTAAATAGAATTCATGGACCAACCGGGTGTCAAGCCACGGATCAAGTGTCGGTAATACTGAGGAGAGAATGAACCGTCGGATCAATACATATCGTGACCGTCGTATTGTAAGTTACAAATGTACATAGTAAAGAAACACACTTTACCTAACTCTATACTAGACCAAGTTATACTTAACTATTCCTATGTGTCAGAATATCCTAACAT
>APFE030269047.1:0-17840 GCA_000404065.3 Pinus taeda | reverse complement strand
TATAAGTCCTATGATCCGGTTTCCTCCAATCCGTCGATCCGATTTGATCGGAGATCAACGATTGGGGGTTCCACTGCACTTCTCTTCAGTTCACCTCTATAAGTCCTCCGATTGCGATTTTTCCTTTAAGGCTTAAAACCCATTTTCTAAGGAAAATCCTCATTTTCTTAAGGATCAAAGCAACCTTCCATGTGCAATAACTTCATCATACAGAATTGGATTGAAGTGCTATTCATGCCATTGGAATCAAGATGATGAGATCTATGCTCTAATCCTAAGTTGACTTCATTCCAATCACTTTGATTTTCTAAGTTTTTCCATGCCATTATATCTGAAGATCCACCTGGATCACATGGACTAGATTCCTTACCAAGGCAATCTATCCAGGTGGGACTAAGATGGAATCAAGTTTTGAGCCGCTTTAGGTTCCATCGGGTTTACTTGCTAACTGTCAACCCAAAAATCCAGGTGTGTGTCCAAAACAAACCTCTTTGATCAACACCACCTTTCTAACTTCTAGAGATCAACACAATGTGTTGGCCAGATGTCCTCTGAGGTAATGCTTCACTCACAAAGCCTCAACATCCCTTGATCCAACAGATCAAGAATAACCAATCTCTCCCAATAAAACTTATTGGTAACCAACATGCTTTCATCCGAGAGATTCGCCTGTACAAACACAACCCCAATCAATAATATACTTTCACATGTAGATAATCAAATACAAACCTCTAGGGTCTTACAGACAACTTGATGTTGCTTCTGAACTTTTCATAGTACGATTATCTACCAAATCTTTGATAGAAGATTCCTTAATCATATGTTTTCCTTCCTACTTCTCATGCAACAACATATCCTCCAAAATTCATTCTTCAATTAACATCAAGCTAAGCTCCCCCTCTCAACCAGGAAGCACCTCTTTATTCACACTCCCTCTTAATCTTAGGGATATCTCTTCTATTCATGCTTCCTCTAGGAGATTAGCTTCTCTCT
Source organism: Pinus taeda (assembly GCA_000404065.3). Lineage (NCBI taxonomy): Eukaryota > Viridiplantae > Streptophyta > Pinopsida > Pinales > Pinaceae > Pinus > Pinus taeda. Next base: position 16,847 of record APFE030269047.1, on the reverse strand, counting down.
TTTCGACATCAGAGAATCTTTCGTGGCTTCCAACTGTTTCATCAGAGTTATTACCATCCCCATAATGCTTATCACATCAATGAACATCTTCACCAAGTTGAAGATTGTGTACCTGCACAACTTAAATAGCAAGTACAACCAAACCTATATAAGCATGATTATTAGCCATATCAAAATCACAGAATATATATATATATATATATATATATATATATATATATATATATATATATATATATATATGTATGTGTGTATATATATGTTATATATATGTATGTGTATATATATATGTATATATATATATATGTATATATTATATATATGTATATATATATATATATATGTATATATATATATATGTATATGTATATGTATATGTATATATATATATATATAATATATATATATATAGATATATATATATATATATTATATATATATATATATTATATATATATATATATATATATATATATATTATATATATATATATATATATATATTATATATAATATATATAGACTTAATTATAAACAAGAGACATATACTCTTCAACATCTTGCTAGGGACTTTGTCATACATCCTAGAATACTTCAACTTTCATTCCATCTAGGGTTTTGATGTGTCTTCCAAAGGTATGACATACCTTACTACAACATATATCAAACCCTAGAAACAATTCACACAAATATAGATCTACAAAGCATCTACACAACCTTTCAAAATACATATGTTAGACTTCTCACTAGGGATTCATACAAATCCTAGATTTCATAAAAAAGAATCAATCAAATCAATCACAACTTAGTCATTAACCTGAAAAAATTCCACTAGGGTTAGTTCCAACCCCTCAATTTTCAATCAATCATCAACCAATCACTAACATGACCAACTGCCACTAGGGTTAGTTTCAAACCCTAGATTTCCAAGTAATCATTAATCACAAAAAAATCAAATTCAACAAATCCCTCACACATCTCAAGTTATAAAATCATCAGAGATTTCTACTTCAACTAAGGTTCAACTCCAAAACCTTATAATTCAAAAATTCACCAAACTCTATACAAATCTCAAATCATCATATTCCAGAGCTTTTACTTTGACTAAGATTTAATTCCAAAACCTTAGAATTCCATTTTCACAATCTCAACAATCGTTACATACATAGATCTCATATTGTTACGTTTCACACTAGATAATGTCACTACTAGGATTTAACTGTTAAACCCTAGATTTTTCAATTTCAACAATCATTTAATAGATTTTGGATTGTTACATCACACATACTAGACAATTTTAACTTCACTAGGGTTTATCTATAACACCCTAGATTTCTAGATATTATCATCCTAGAATCCCAGACAATGACTTCCACTAAATCCTAAGACTTATTACCATCAATGACTAGGTCAACACATATCTAGGAATTCATAATCACACATAAGCATATCATATTTCCAACTACATTCATACATCTTGACCTATACCAACGTAGGATTTCAACCAAAAGGACATATCTATATGTGCCTAGATTTCATCATCACGCAAAATACATTTCATATCACGTATTAGTCAAACCCAACTTCACGACAATATCAAATAAGAGTTAGACACACAACCATACTGATTGCACTAGGGTTTGGTCAGACAAATGCATACATATCACGTAAATCAATTCTAAGACAATATACAGAAATTTCTCACAGATTCCACCAAACCCTAATAAGCTAGGGTTCTAATGTAGAACACACATTCCACCAAACCCTAATGTGCTAGGGTTCTAATGTAGAACACAACAAACCCTATATTACCAAAACTTTAAAGGTTCTAGAATTTTAGGCCTTATCACTCATCCCTAACAAGTTAGAATTTCCTAATCATGCTAAAATCCCAAACATGACGTCATCAATAGAAAAAATTCAACTATCATTTCACAATATCCCTAATCAACTTTAGGATTTCAAACATTCACAATATCATACCCTTCGGTTAGGGTTTCCAAAACCTGTCTAGGGTTCTACATAGTCAATCAAGTATATGAGTGGGGTGGGTATATTTATCAAAATATGAATCACTGAAACAAGAATCACCAAGATTCAATACAGCTAGTCATAACAAAGTTAGTAATAGATCATAAAATTAATAATCATTGCAATCAATGTATTCAAAGCATACCTTTGTTTCTTGACTAACCTTGTCTTGAGAGATCCTCCTTCTTGCAGATGTTTTCCCTAAACAAGACAATAGAGGGAGAAAGGTGATTAGTATTTAATATAATCAAATGTAAATGAGTACATGAATCCAAAACTGAAAAGACATGAGATACTTATCTTTGAGAGTTTTGGGAGCTCCCTCCAAAGCTTGAGGTAAGCCTACGAACTTAAAGCAGTACATAAATGTATTTACCAAAGACATGTTAAAAACCTATAAATTCTAAAACATATAAAACAATATATGTAAAGCTACAAGCAAGGGACTTAGTAGTGTAAGTCCCTAATGTTGGATTCTTTGGGCTTGACTTTCTTTGAGTCTCCTTCTACAACAAGGTTGGATTGATCTCTTCCTCTTTTCTTATTCTTTGGATTCTCTAGACAGTCCCTTTTGTAGTGACCCTTCTTATGAAATTGATAACACTTTATCTTGGACATTTCAAATTTCTTCCTTAGTCCCTTCGATCTCTTTCCTTTATGATGAGCAACATAAGCATTTGATAGTCCTTTAGGATTAGCAACCATTGAGATCCTTAATTATTCTTGACTACTGGTGGTCCATAATTCTTCAAAGGTGGGAGATACCTTCCAACTATTGAGACATGAATAAAATGCACCCCAAGAGGGTGGAAATCCTAATATCGAATCTATCACCAATTATTTATCTGGAACAATCTCATTGATGGCCAAAAGATTATCCCTGAGTCTAGATATCTTCACAAGGAAGGTTTCCACAATATCCTCTTTAGTGATCTTCTTATTCCTCAGTTCATTCTTCAAACTTGCTAATTGACCAATGTTCTTAGTAATAAACAACTTCGACAAGGCTTCATACATATCCTGAGCATGATCGATGTTATCTATGAATGGGTCTAAGTCCCTGAATTTTTCTTTGTCAGCATCATTGCTTCTTTAGTATGGTTCTTTACATTCCCTTTTACTAAATCTAACACCTTGTTCTTATAGAGGAATCGTTCAATCCTCTTCTTCCAGGATATGAAATTAGATTCCCCTTCAAGATTGTTCTCACCCTTTATAGAGTTAGAAATATTCCTTGAATATGATAGACTCCTTCACTGAGATAGTGCCTATGAATGGATTTGCCTTTTTCTTCTTCACCAAACCTCTGATACCATGTTGGAAAATCAGAAAGGTAGTGACTATTTTATTTACCTTGATAATTACTTGTGATGTTCCTTATTATTAAAATTATTTATATCTTCTTTCTTTAGTTCATCAAGCAATTACCAAAAATAGTAGCACATAAAACAATGAACACAAGATGTAGGCACATGCCAGGGGAAAACCCCCTTTGAGGGGAAAACCCAGTCAAAGTAATTCTTCCTTTCAATAGTATTCTTTTATATTCTTCACCCTAGACCAAGACCAAACCTTCCCTCCACACCAAGTTAACCTCCAGAAGATTGACCTCTTCCAACAACTTCGACTATGCAACAACTTGCAGCAGCTAACAGCTTCCGACAGTAGTCCAACTTGGAAGACTTCGATCTCCCAATCTAGAACATGAAACAGAGAGAGACCACCACCAAATTTTTTATTTTATTTGACTCCTTAGACTCACTCAAATTTGCATTCACTTCGTCTTCTCGGCAACAAACTTTCCCAACTACCCACTTCGCACTTCTGCCCAACAACAAGATTTTCACACTTCTGCCCAGTAGAGAGAATTCAAACTTGATGAGAAGTAATGCTACAAATGAATTCGATGTCCTTCCTTTTTTGGGCTTCTTGTGGGGTCGAATAGTGTCTTAGGCTGACTTGATCTTCCCTTAGGTCGACATGGTGTGCAGGGTCCATATTTCATATTTGACTCAATACTAAACCTTTTTACATGATTCAAAAGCCCAAGAAGGGTCTCTTTAAATGTACAATAATTTATAAACTCAAAATAAATCCTAGAAGTCCTCAATGGGGACTTTTACCTAAAACATGGTGACCCAAGCATGAAACCCATGATTTAATAAGTTAGAATAATAATGATAATTATTATTTTCTTTATTCTTTTGAAAAGTACATTACATGATGACTCAAGTACATTATTGAAGATCGAACATAGTTGATTTTTCCAAAATAAAGGAGGTCTTGTCATTTGTATCATCAAATAATTGTTCATTTATGTGATGTAAAGGAGGTTTCCCCCTCGAAGAGGATAATTCTCAAGTCATTGATCTATTTTTTATTTTATTTTATGAGTTGATTGCATAACACAATTAAATACTAGTAAACAGTAAAATGCGTTGAGAAACCAAGTGTAATAAAAATGATGCTTGATTTCTCTTAACTTGATAATTACTTGTGAATGTTTCTTAGATTCTTATTAAATTTATTTTCTCTTCATCAAGTAATTACCAAAACATAAATATCACAAATAAACAAATAACACCAAAATTAGGCTCGAAGCTAGGGAAAGTCCCCACAATGGGGAAAACTCAATGAAATCCTTCTCTTATAGAATCAGATCAAATGAGATTTCCAAGACCCGAAACTAAGACCAAGACTGTCATAATGAACCCAAGTCAACCCTCTTGTACGTCTCCTCTAACAAAGTCAATGTCAACAAAATTCAATGCTCGTCAAATCTTTGAAATATAGTCAAACCACAAAAGTTTTGGACTTGTAATAGATAGCTGAATTTTGGCCCTGTAACAACCTCAAATAATTGTATAACCTTCGCACGTGTGAGAAAAATTAGGGCAGAAAACTCGATATTTCTCTCTCCTTTGACCTTCTTCTCTCTCCTTTGAGTTTGACTGGTTTTTCTTCTTGTTCTTACACATAAATCAATGTGATGAAGTAAGCGAGTGAATGTGCTTCAAGTGGTTGAGTTGAATTGTGTATGTGTGTGTGTGTGTGTGTGTGTGTGTATATATAGGAGGGTCAAATATCTACCTATATGGCTAACTTGTCCAAGGAGGGCTAACTTGGTCTTGTGTTGACTATTTTACTCAAAATAAAATTGCTTTTCTTTTTCTTACAAAAGTTCAAATATGAGTTGACTTAAGTACATTTCTTTCAACTCAAAATAATTTATTTTTGAATCTATAAGGATGAAGAACATGCTTTGACCAAAATAAAATAATTATAATGAATATAATAATAAATATATCAAAGATAAAAATTACTTTTTATTACATTATGAAGACTGACACTAGTTACATTTTTCAACACTCCCTCTTAACTAGGGAGGTATTCATAATGACACAATAGGACAATATCAAGTTGAAGTATTGATATAAGAAAGGATCCTGATTGATAAGCATCAATGATGATTTTTCATCATCATAGCCAACATTTTCAAAAATAGAAAAGCCTTTACTTTCAAGCTCTATCTCTCCATTAGATCAGATCACAATGCTCAAAGGCATAAATTTGGACACCATCGTTTCTCTAGGCACATACCCCATCCAAATTTTCACCAAGTATATCTACAGATGATTATTTCCTAATCCATTGTTGTAATATTTGACACCAATAAATATCATTCCTAAGGACTATTCTTATCTTGGAATAATTTACTTGACTTATAGCAGTTAATCTTGGTCAAAGTATGAATCATCAAAGAGTATCGGACCTAGATGCTTATCCAATCCACCATTCTCCCTACCAGTGCCTTTACTATGCTTACAATTGTTAGTCTTGGACAAAATACATGACACATGGAGAATAAGGTGTCCACGCTCACTCCCTCTTGACCAGGGAGGAGATATCCACAAGCCTAAGCTTGTTTCAAAAATACCCATCATTTTCATAGAAAGGAATATCAACAATACATCGAGCATATGCTTATTCAATGGAGACATATTGTTGTTTCATGACCTCATCATGTCAAATAAAAAATTACTTCGACCTTTCTGGTTCTTTGCCAATATTTATGTAGGCTTGATCAATATCAAAATCGAATCTAACATGTCATTTAGTAGTTCATCAAACATTCTTCTTCACAACTGAATGTACCAACTACCTCAAATTTTGCCTTTATGGTGCTCAAAAACATGTTATGTATTCTTCTAGGAAACCATGCCATATTTCAAATATCAATAATATATATTTCTTTTGTTGAATCAATTAATGTTACTACAAATCCCAAGATATAAGGTCCTTCATGTCAACTTCAGCTTCTTGCTCTCTTTAAAGTCAATATTACTCCCTTTGGTTCATGAATATTTTCTTTCAAGCTACAAGGCCCTCTTTAACCATAAGACTACTTCAAAAATCTTGGAGTATTTATTCTAACTAAGGCAATTGTCTTCATTTGCTCCATTTTACTCTTCAAAATGTTCTCCCTTTCTACAAACATATCTTTCCCAGAGATTGTAAGAGGAAATGATCAATAATAGTGTTAAGATAGTTCTACTAATAACATAAATCAACCCACTGCAAGATCAAATTTCTTTAATGACGTGATTGAATATTCGAACCAACCAACTGCTAGATTTGTAGACTATCAATCAACCTACTTGGAGAATAATTTTTTTGACTTTCTTCCCAACTATATAGAAGAACTGTATCTAATCAACATGTAAATTGTATTGTTTCCAACTCCTTCTATCCATAAGACTCTGATTTCAAGGTGTTCATGAAACTTCTTTTTTCATCTGAGGTAAGTTTACTTCTTCCATGATGTTATTCAATTGACTGTTTGAAATATATACTATTAAATTCCTTGCATTCTTCTTGTAGAATTCATTTTCATTGTTCTTGTAGTTATGGTATCTGTTTTTCTTTCAAAATGCCTCGTACCGATAATATTACTTTCCTTATTGTATGAATTCAACTTATCTTTACCATAATTGAAACAAATACTATGTTGGAGAAAAAGTTGCATATTGACCTTGACTTTTCTCTTGTTCTGCTTCTATTCGTAGCGTGTAGTCCTTTCTTTCTATAATGAATGCTTCTAAATATTCATGATGAAATTAACATCTTTGGTCCTCCTATGGTGATTGTAGAAAATTGCGACTATGGAATAGTGTATAGGAAACTTTTGATGACCCAAAATCTTTTAAACTATATGCTTTTTCTTAAAGTAGATCTTCATGACTTCAAACTTGCAAATTCCAAAAGAAACTTTCATCCTTCAAGTGTAACTGCAACTGCTACTCCAAATGTTACCTTCTAAAGTGAAAACAAACTTACTTGCAAACCTGATACTTGCTAATTTTTTAATAGTAGAGGTCCTTATTGTCTTCACTCTTGAGTTTCTTTTCAACTTCTTCATCTTTTGTTACATGTGCTTCATCTCTTTCCTTCCTTTTATTGCAGTTTTTTTCTTAGGGTCCTTGGGACAATCTTTCTTATAATGTCCATATTCATTACAACCAAAACATTTAAATTTACACGTCTCAGTTTCCATGAGGCTTGTTGTTTTTTTGCTTATGATGTGTTTCAAATATTCCAAACTTTCCAAACCTCTTCTTTGATTTTGCATCAAATGCTTGAGATTTTTCATTATGGGGTTCAGTATCATATTTATCCCTCAATATTGTTTCTTCTAGAACACATAGAGTCTAAATTTCTTCAAAAGATGGCGTATATTTTCTTTCATAGAATCCACTTGCAAAACCACTCCAAGCTAGAGGTAGAGCATTAAGTATGAAGGTGATTAGTTTAGAATATGATATGATTTCCCTAAGTCCTTGAAGTTAATCCTTTATCTTTGATATCTTCACAAAATATGAGGCCACATATTCATATCTTGACATTGGCTTGTTCCATAGAGTTGATTTCTTAGAGATATCTTTTGACCGGTAGTATTGATAGAATATAGCTTGACCAATTTATCATAGAATTCTTTGGATGTGGCCAAATATGAAAGAAAAGAGATGAAATTTTCCTTGATAGAATCAAAGAGGATTCTTTGAGCCCTTATTTATCCCTTGTTATACTTCTTGAGCATTATTCTTTTCTAATACTGGAACACTGCCTTCAAAAAATTGCATGACTTCATTTTCTTTGAGAATAGGATCAATTATCTTTTTCCAAGCCTTGCAATTAGAAGCTCCACCAAGCTTGTTTCATTCCTTACAAATATATATCATATGGCCAGGAGGATTAGACATAGAGTATAATAGAGTACTTAATTATCAAAGGAGGGGAAGTTGTTGTGAGTGTCTTCAAGAATGATGATGAGAGGACAAGGGTGATGAAGAGAGCTTGATGATATTTCCAAGAGCCTTCAATAATGTCTAAGAGATGTCTGCTATTAGGATGCTAGCAACAAAATATCTTCAAGCCTTCCTTAGATAGATATCTATTGTAATAGAGTCTTCAAGTATGCTAATAATTTGTGATATTTAAAACTTCCTTCCTTTCACTTTAGCTCTGATCCCATGTTAAGAAACCTAGTGTAATAAAGATGATGTTGGATTTCTCTTAACTTGATAATTACTTGTGAATGTTTGTTGGCTTCTTATTAAATTTATCTTCTCTTCATCAAGAAATTATAAAAACTTAAATATCACAAAGAGACAAAGAATACTATAATTAGGCTCTCGTCACAATGAACCCAGGTTATCCCTCCTCCAAGTCTCCTCCAACAAAATCAAAGTCAACAAAAGTCAATGTTGGCCAAATCTTTGAAATCTAGTCAAACCACATAATTTTTGGACTCACAATAGATGGCCAAACTTCAAGCCTGTAACAACGTAAGAAAATTATAAGACCTTCACACATGTGAGAAAAATTAGGGCATAATACTTTATCTTTCTCTCTCCTATGACTTTCTTCTCTCTTCTTTGACTTCGACTAGTTTTTCTTCTTGTTATTGCACAAAAATTGATGTGATGATGTGAGTCGATGTGTTTCAACTAGTCGATCTAAATTGTATATATACATATCAAGGAGGGTCAAATAGCTGCCTCTAAGGCTGACTGGGCCTTTTGTTGACTATTTGACTCAAAATAAAATTACTTTTCTTTTTCTTACAAAAGTTCAAATGGGACTTGACCCAATTACATTTATTTTGACTAATTTCTTTTTGACTCCTTTTTACTCTTTTTGACTCTATAAGGACGAAGAACATGATTTTATGAAAATAAAATAATAACAATGAATATAATAATAAACATATCAATGATAAAAATTACATTTTATTACATTATGAAGATTGACACTAGTTAAATTTTTTAACAAAACAAATATGCCAAGATTTAAGGACACTTACAATATGTGAAAGCATATATGGTGATTGTTTGGCTATCAACTGTCTTTCAAATCCATAATATCTTGAATGAATCGATCCAACATAACTTTAATGAAATATTTCATTCGATCGATTGTAATCTCTAGCTTAACTTATTCATTGAATATCGCTTCTCAATTTCCATATCCTATTTTTGTAATTGAGTAGCCAAGGCAAACTTATCTTCATTAATACTAACAAAAGTAATTATCCATTTGCTAATTTCCTTTGTAGTAAAATCAGTTATATATCATCAAACTCTCTTGTTGTTGACTCTTTTAGCCTTTCTAATTTGGCTATTAGTGTATCTCTTGTAATTAATTCAAAATCACATATGATGCATGAACCGTTTATACCATAGGAAATTTGCACCTCCTTTAGAAACTCATCACCTCTTCTATTCTTTATGCTTTCACATTCAAAAATAATGTTTTCTGGTGTGCTAATTCTTTTAAACCTTCCAACTTTGATTTGCTTCATTCAATTAGCATTTGGGAGTCCTCTATTTTCTTTTGTCTAGATCAAACATCAAACCAACCTTTTGACTGAAAGTAAGTAAGTCTTTGTTAACAAAGTGATTGTCTTCCTTAACATTAATTTTAACCAAATCGAAAAATGAGTTGATTCCCTACACTAAATGTCGCAGATCGGAAGCTAGTTGCCATGCATTTTCAATTATTTCTAATCTTCGGTCAATATTAGTGATAATATGAGATTCAACAGAGTTTTAGAGCTTTATTAGGTCCATCAGATGTGATGGGAGTAGAAATTGCATATGGTAGTGCCTGTATTGGTAGTCGATCCAATGCACCCAGTTATAAAAAAAAACATTATTTATATATATAATTATGACAGAGGGGATGCAACTGCCTCTAACTTGACCCAAGGACTGCGGACCCCCAACATTATATATAAAAAAGGTTTTCCACTACACCACATAGGTTATAGTTGTAAGAAAAGGTAGAGCCCTTTACTTTTGTAGTGTGATTATCATTGTTTTTGGTAATACATAGATTTTATGTCATTTTGGAGATTTAAAAAGGGAAAGATTTGTGCAAAGGGTTCATGGAGGATTTTTAAAAAGCTGCAGAATAGAGAACCAACATTAGAGATTAGAGATTTGATGTAATTTGAATCATTTTGTTGAAAATGAAACAAGATGATGGATCTTAGTGAAAAGAAGTCGCCTTCACTAAGTGGGCCCGTAGGTTATTTTTGGCGCAAAGTCTATTTTTCGTATGTCTATTTTTAGACATATGGATCATGGTCTATGAGTTGCAGGATGTTATTTATGGATGATTGGTCATGTTGGTAAAAATAGATGGACCTCTATAATTAGACATATGGGTGGAGTCTATTTTTAGATTGCGAGTCAAAAAATAGAACAGTTGAATATTATTAGCTCTTAATAATATTTGGACTATAAACATTATCTTATCCTCTTGCAGCACTTTAGTTCGAGCTACGAATGTGGCACATGCAACTGCCAGAAGGAAATATGATTTTCTAATGGTTTAGCTGAGCTATTGCATGAAGGACTTCAGTTAGAACTCAAGTGATTGAGTTTGGTGGAGTTGATTGAGGAGTTGATGGAGTTGTGTTTAGTTTGACTTAGTTGAACTAGTTGTATTAGTCTAACTAACAAATATGCTAGTGATGAGTGATGTGAATTAATTATTAATTAATTCACTAATTATTAACTCATAAATCAACTGAAGAATACATCAGTTAACTCAGTGCATGGACAGTTCAGTGGAGACAAGTGTTAGAGGTGAGTGAAAGGGTGAGACTGCTATCAGTTGTGACTATAGTTGTGCATGAGATTTGCACAATCAATGATTGAGATTTCCAATGAGGATTGCGCAGTACAAACCAAGGGAATACGAGTTTGGATCCGATCTATTCTCAGATGAATTCTCATGCAGGATTGCGCAGTGGAGGCAGGCAAACAACAGAGGAGATTTGTGCTCGTGACTTGTTCAGATCTGAGCTAGTTTGTGTGTAGCAGGTGGAGATAGTACTGAGTACTTGCGAGGAGTATTGTACTATGTATTGTTACATGTTCTCTATCATCATAATATACAGATAGTTAGGGGTGTTCAGCTGTATGCTTTCCCCATTACATACTGTGTTGATATGTGTGATTGATGTTTCAATGTGCGCATGCGATTGTTTTCTGATTCCGCAAATTGATGATCAATGGTAGAGGAGGTTATATATTATGCATGCATTCCAAAAATAGTGTATAATCAGGATAATCTCTGTGAATAAGTGTTATATTATTCAAAATTTCTACATGGTATCAGAGCTAGCTGATTTGTAGAAGAAGTTCTACATGGTATCAGAGCTCGCTGATTTGTAGAAAAAGTTCTACATGGTATCAGAGGGAAGTTGATCATCAGATTTATTATTCAAGAAGTGTTTACATTTTATTTCTTCAGGAAGAGTCTGTAATCAGGACAGGTAGCCTCTGGATTCATCCTTCTTTTGGAAGGTCAAATATCTGGTGAATGCCCATACAGTCAATCTCTGTATGAGAAATACTTTGTTCTCACGAATTTTAGATCAAAAGTGGTTGAGTTTTGATTTGGCAGAATTCGAATTTGCAGCAGTGTTTTCTTGGTGTCGAAGTTGAAATGTCTTTCAACGGATTGCGATTGGAGTATGCCCTTGAAGGCAGCTCGAATTATATTGCATGGAAAGATAGGATGGAGGTGGTGTTAGATGACAATGGGTCGAACGATTTCATAGATGCGGATGTCCCAAAGCCTATTGATGCTACTCAAGTTGAGGCTTGGTAAAAGAAGACAGCAAAGTGTCGAAGGATTCTATTGGAGGGTGTGAAGGATCACATTGTATCCAGCCTCCATGGAAAGGCTTCTCCATACTTGATGTGGAAAGCATTGACAGACTTATTCCAAAGCAAGAGAGACCAGAGGAAGTTGGCACTCAAGGATAAACTTAGAAACATTAACTGTGAGAAAGGAGACAGTATGCCCAAGTATCTCACGAAGTTCACCCAATGTTGGGATGAGCTGGGAAGTGTGGGGGTGACTGTCGATGATGAGGACTTGGTGAGCTTAGCTCTCCTTGGTCTTCTGAAGAGTTGGTATTCCTATTAGGACTTTGTCAATGGTCGGGAGAAATTTCCAGGATGGGAGAGACTTTGGTCTGATCTTGTGAAAGAGGAGATTAGGCGGAATACCAGGGACGGATCTTCATCAAAGGCATCTGATGAAGAAAATTGCGCTTTGGCTGCCAAAGCAAAGAAGGGGAAGAACAAGAAAGCTTCTCATTCCAGTGCGAAAGGCAAGAAGCAAGACATGTCCAAGGTGAAGTGCTTTCACTGTCACCAGCACGGACATTACGCCACAAATTGTTCGCAGAAGAAGAAAAATAAGCAAGCTGCTGGATCTGCAGCAAGAGAGGCCTTAGCCTTGCAGTTTGAGCTAGATTTTTCACTGATCGCATGCTTGGTATCAAGTGTGATGGGATCAGTATGGTTCTTGGAAAATGGTGCGTCTTTTCACATGACAGGAGATCGAGATTTGTTTTTTGATCTAGATGAGAAAGATCTTGGAGTGCACGTCGAGATGGGCGATGATGGTAGATACAGTGCGACCAGTATCGGTACCATTTCCTTTGAGAGGGAGTCTGGTAAACCCTTCGTATTGAAGGAAGTGATGCATGTTCCAGGATTGAAGAAGAATCTTATCTCTGTGGTGATGTTGGAAGACAAGGGATACAATGTTGTCTTCAGCGAGGGAAAGGCTTTCCTGCACAGTAAGACAACTGGAGAAACCCGGAAGATAGGGGTTCAAGTCAAGAACCTTTATCAATTGCATGTAGATGGCTGCGCAGCAATGGCATGCAAGGCAGAAGGAGTGGTGAGTCGAGATGATGGCGAGCTGTGGCACTGGAGATTGAGCCACCTTCACCATGGAGCCTTGAAGATACTGCAGCAGATTTCCATTGGGCTTCCTAAAGGCACTCTTGCGCAGTCAGATCAGTGCAAGGGGTGTACTTTGGGATAATTTGTGAAAGCCACCTTTCACGAGAAGGATAGTCGCGCCATGACGATCCTTGAGAGAATTCACACAGACGTGTGTGGACCTTTCTCAGTAGCTTCGACAACAAGGCACGGATACTATGTGATCTTTGTTGATGATTTCTCTTGAAAGTGTTGGATCTTCTTCATGCAGAAGAAGAGTGAGACATACTCAAAGTTCTGTGAGTTCAAAGCACCGGTCGAGAAGGAATCGGGGAAGAAGTTGAAGGCTCTTAGGAGCGAAAATGGTGGTGAATTCATCTCTGGCGAGTTCAAGGAATTCTACAGTGTAGAAGGGATTCGAAGAGAGCTCATAGCCCCCCATAACCCATAGCAGAACGGGGTTGTTGAGCGAAAGAATAGAACGATCATGGGTGTTGTACGGGTGATGTTACATGATCAGGGCCTACACCTTCACTTGTGGGTAGAGGCATGCAATACTGTAGTATATGTGCAGAATTGTCCTCACAAGATACTTGGCATGAGTACACCCAAGGAGGCTTATTCTGGTAAGAGGCCTAATATTTCCCATTTGAGGATTTTTGGTTCTCCTGTTTACATGCATGTAACGAAGGATGCTAGGAAGAAGTTGGAGCCAACCGCAGGGATTGGGATATTTGTGGGGTACACTGATATGCCCCACATCTATCGTGTGTATTTGTCAGACAATCACAAGACTGTTGTGCGATGGGATATAAAATTTCAGGAGGAGAAAGCCATGAAGTGTTCGCTTGAGAGGGAGCCACACTTGCATGCAGATGAGGAGCTATTAGTTCCTAAGGAAGAGCTTCAGGATGTGGATCAACCACAAAATGAAGTTCATGAAGTGGAACAGACCACTTAGGAAGCGCCAACCATCAAAGGGTGAAAGCGCAGTACAGAAGTTGAGCGACTGGCTCAAGATGCAAAGAAGGTTGTAGGACCACCTACAGCAGAGCATAGGTAGAGACAGTCACTAGATAGGCACACTGGATACATGGCTCTTGTGAGCAAATGTGTCGTGAAGGAGCCATCCTCTTTCAAGGAAGCTGTGGAGGATCCCGCATGGGTAGATGCCATGGTGGAAGAGTATGATTCGATTGTTAGAAACGGTGCATGGGAGATTGTCCCAAGACCGCAGGGGAAATCAGTGGTGGGTTCGAGATGGATCTACAAAGTGAAGCAGGATGCTGAAGGGAGTGTGGAGAAGTATAAGGCAAGATTTTTTGTCCGAGGCTTCTCACAGATGTAGGGGATCGATTATGAGGAGACCTTTGCACCTGTCGCAAGGTATTCTTCCATACGGATGATTTTTGCTCTCTCAACACAGATGGGGTGGCACATTCATCAGATGGATGTGAAGACTGCGTTCCTCAATGGAGTCATTGAGGAGGAAGTGTACATAGAGCAGCCCGAAGGTTTCGAGATCTTCAGCAGTGAGTCGCATGTGTGCGGGCTCAAGAGAGCGATGTATGGGTTGAAACAAGCACCTCGTGCTTGGTACACATGGATAGACAACTATTTCACCGGACTTGGATTCTCCAAGAGTGAGACAGATTCTAACCTATACCAAATTGTGGTGGAGGGTAAGTTGCTTATCATTGTACTGTATGTAGATGATTTGATTCTAATGGGAGATGAGCTGTTGATACTTTCATGCAAGGAGGATCTTGTTCGGGAGTTTGAGATGAAGGACTTGGGCCTCCTTCATTATTTCCTGGGATTGGAAATTTCGTAGCGCAATGATGGACTGTATGTTTCTTAGGGTAAGTATGCTCGGGAGATACTGGAGAAGTTCAACATGCATGGTTGCAAACCTGTTGATACTCTTCTTCTTGGAGGTTGGAGGAAGGAGGATGCTACTTTAGTGGAGGTAGTGAATGCTACTGTTTATCGACAGTTGGTGGGGTCGCTTATGTATATGTTCAATACACGACCCGATATATGCTATGCTGTTAACCAGCTTTCAAAAGCTATGGTTAAGCCTACGAAGCTTTTCTGGAAGGTGGGCAAGCATGTATTGCATTATCTCAGAGGCACATCAGGATATGGATTGTGGTACAGACAGGAGGATGAGGTGAAGCTATGTGGCTTCACAGATGCAGATTGGGCAGGGAGTCCAATGGACAAAAAGAGCACATCTGGAAGGATCTTTAGTATCGGGTCAACAACAGTTTCTTGGTACAGCAGGAAGCAGAGATCTGTGGCACTCAGTTCAACGGAGGTCGAGTATATGGCAGTAAGTTTGGCTGCATGCAAGGCTATATAGATGAGGAAGATCCTGGTCAGGTTGTTCGGGTCTCATTTGGATCCTACTGTGATTTACTGTGATAACCAGAGTTGCATTAAACTCTCGGCTAATGCTGTATTTCATGATAGATCCAAACACATCGACATCAGGTACCATCATATCAGAGATTGTGTGCAACAGAGAATCATGTTACTTTCATATATTCCCACGGAGGATCAGGATGCTGATATCTTGACGAAGGCGCTCACTAGGAGCAAATCGAATACCACAGAGACAGGATAGGGGTTGCTGATAATCCATATCTTGTCGAGAGGGAGTGTTGAGATTGCAACAAGATGATGGAGCTTAGTGAAAAGAGTCGCCTTCACTAAGTGGGCCCGCAGGCTATTTTTGGCGCAAGTCTATTTTTAGACTATGTCTATTTTTAGACATATGGATCATGTCTATGGATTGCAGGTTGTTGTTTATGGATGATTGATCAAGTTGGGAAAAATAGATGGACTTCTTTTTTTGATGAAAGTGTGGTGATCACAGTGTGAGTGATCAAGTTTATTTTTAGACTGGCTGTCAAAAATAGAAAAGTCAAATATTATTATCTCACAATAATATTTGGACTATAAACTTAATCTTATTCTCTTGGAGCACTTCAGTTTGAGCTACAGAGGTGGCACATGCAGCTGTCAGAAAGAAATACGCTTTTCTTATGAGTCAGTTGAGTTGTTGCATGCATGACTTCAGTTAGAACTCAATCAGTTGAGTTTGGTGGAGTTGATTGTGGAGTTGATGGAGTTGTGTTCAGTTTAGCTTTGTTAAACTGGTTGTATTTAGTCTAACTGGCAAATAGACTAGAGATGAGTGGGTGAATTAGTTATTAATTAATTCACAAGTTATTAACTCATAATACAACTAATGAATACATCAGTTAACTCAGTTGCATGTCAGTGCATGTTCAGTTCAACAGGGACAGGTGGTAGAGAATCAGATTGCTATCAGTTGTGACTATAGTTGTGCACCAGATCTTGCAAAATCAAGGGATTGAGTATGCCAATGAGTTTGCCCACGTATTTGCCCACATTTTAGCTTATGCTCACGTCCACAAAGTGTGAGTGACTATTTTTGCAGGTGAAAAACGAGTTTCGTGAGCCATTCTCATCAGTT